>PVJS01005041.1:0-47692 GCA_004027185.1 Glis glis
TTTTACTCTCTAGATCCATTTTCATTCAACAAAGAGTTCTTGAACATCTATATTATGTAAGTCAGCACTCTGTTAGTGAATATTTATTTGTAAAAAGTCAGTGTCATGCTTGAATCTGAGACCTCATTTATATTTGTAAAAATAAACAACCAATTATAGTAAGTTTTGATGGCTATTGTGTAAGAAGTGGAAGGAATTTGATAGGTGACAACATGCTAGTTTTATTTATTTTGGGGACTTTTGAAACATCATGTTAGTGCTTGAAAATTTTAGACTTGCTAATGATGAATGTTTACAACACATAGGAAATATAAAAACAATATTTATAGGATAAAAATGTAATGCTACTGATTTGCTGAAGGTTAATTTATCTAAAAGTTCTGTTTTTTCCCTAAATAGGATGGTTTTTCTGCAACATTTACATTTGTTTAGTAAATATAACTTAGTGTTCCAGACTGAAGAATGAATCATATGAAGCTTCTCTTTGCATGGTTTGAAAGAAGAGAAGCCACTGGGAATCTTGCAAGGCACATATAGAAAGGGAACCATTCCAGAGTAACTACTTCTCACTTCTGCCCTTTCCTTAAATAATAGCCTTATTTTAAAAAGCACAGTTACATAGAGTCAGAAGGTAATTATTTACATGTAGCAAGAAAGCCAAGATGTCTATAACAGTAGCCTATAAGCAACTAAAATAACTCAAAATATGATAGAAATAGTACAGATTGTCCCCAAATTCTATAAAACACAGAGATAATTTAATGATGTTACTTTCAAAATATGGTTTATGAGTCACTGTAGTCTTGGAAGTCATATCATGGGTTCCTAGCTGGTTTAGCATTTTCAGAAGAAAACATATTATTTTGTTTTCATACTTTTTATAAATTTGAAAGTACCGCTTTATTTTTATTTTCACAGAAACTTCTGCTTTGTTTTAAGTAATTATTTTATTCTTAAATATTTTTCTTTAACTGGTCAATGTGTCTCAAATAAAATTTAAGAAATAGGGAAAATATCTCCTTTCACTTAATATTTATTTTGTATGTTGTAGTTTTAAATTTGAATTTTTGGTTATTCTTTTTGAGTTGCAATATATCTGTAATTAATTGAAATGGAATAACAATTCAAACGTGGTTCATTAAGGCAAATAGTAATTAAATTGATGACTATGACAATTGAATTTTATCAGAAAGCTGATCATTTTGTTCCTCATTGCCAGTGAGAAAACTTTATCACCAATTAGAAACTCACAAAAAAAGTGACAGAAAGCCATAGAAAGTTTTTAATTATTTTCAATAAAGTACATGGACCTCTCTGTTAAATCAAAAGATATTTCAGAAAATCGGGACCAATTCTGTGAAGTGATAGATATGACAAGTAGTTTGATTGTAGTGATCATTTTACAATGTTTATTTAGATCAAAACATCAAGTTTTCAGGTTAAAAACATATAATTCCTATTTGCCAGTTATGCTTTAATAAGCTTAAATTTAAAAGAGAAAAACACTCAAATAAAATTTTTCATGACATTGATTAATTTTATCTCCTAAAACAGAAAAGAACACAAAAAGCACAGAAGTAAAAAGGCATCATTCAGAATTGAACTTTGTGACATCAAAAATTAAAAATTTGTTCTCAGAAAGCAAATTGAATTAACATTAAATTTTTAGCAGATTGTTATATTAGGCATTGCATGATAGTAATGTATTTTAATATAAATTACCAATGAAATTCAAAGGTTTGATTTAGCAATTAGAGTAGGAAAATTTTTCTGATGTTTAGCACATGTATGAGAAGGGCTCGGTTACTTTTTGTACTGCACATCTCAGAGAACATTGTTACGAGAGAAATAATTATCTAGTTAGCAGTTATTTTCAGATCTAATGCACAGATTGGAAAAAGTTATGTTGGGGTAGTTATTGAAGGAATGACATCTATTGAAGGAATAAATATCAATCTATATTCTGGGCTTTTAAAAATAATTTATCCAGGTGAAATTCACATACCATAATATTTCACCGTTTTTATAGCAAATAATTTAGCAGCATTAATGCATCTACAATGTTGTGCAACCACAACCTCTATCCTGTAACAAAACTTTCCCATAGCTCCAAAGTAGAACTCTGTGCCCAGTAAGCAATTTTCCCCATTCCCTTCTCCCTCAAGCCTGTGACAACCAACAAATGTGATACCTACATCTATGGATTTATCAATTCCAGATAGCTGAAACAAATGAAATGATACAATATGTGACCTTTGTGTTTTGCTTTTTATTTTTATTTTTTGATACTGATGATTGAACCCAGGGGTGTTCTGCCTCTGAGTTACACCCCTAGCCCTATTTTTATTTTTCATTTTGTTTTTTTAAAGGATTTCTTATTATTTATTTATTTGGGTCCTGGGGATCAAACCCAGGGACAGTCTACATCCAAACTACACCCTCAGTCCTTTTTATTTTTTAATATGCTTTTATTGGTGCATTAGAGTCTCATATCATAATGTAAATCATGTTGACAGTGACATACATGCACACAGCACTTGGTGGGTCATTCCCCCCCACCCCAACTCCCTCCCCATTCCCCCCTTTCCCATACAGAGTACTGAGATTGACATTGGTATTTTCACAAATGTACACAAAGCCGATAGTAGTAATTCCTTCAATGATCCTCGCTCTTCCCCTTCCTCTTCCCCTAGACCACCTTGCTGGCTTCACTGAGGTTTCTCCTTCATTATCTGGGGTCCCTTTGGTATCCCAATTATTCCCTAGCTTCCACATATTAGAGAAAACATATGACCCTTTACTTTCTGTGACTGGCTAATCTCACTTAACATAATGTTCTCTAGGTCTGTCCATTTTCCTGAAAATGACATAATTTTTTCTTCTTTATTGCTGAGTAGAATTCCATTCATCTGTTGATGGATACCTAGGTTGGTTCCATAATTTGGCTATTGTGAATTGTGCTGCTATAAACATGAATATGCTTATATTACTGTAGTTCTCTGATTTCAGTCCCTTTAGAAAGATACTCAGGAATGGGATAGCTGGATCATATAGTGGATCCAATTCCAGTTTTCTGAGGAATCTCCACACTGATCTCCATAGCAGCTGAAATAATTTGCAATCCTACCAACAGTGTAGAAGAGTTCCAATTTCCCCACATCCTCACCAACATTTATTGTTTTTTGACTTCTTGATGATTGCCATTCTGATTGGGGATAGACTTTGAAGTTACTAGTTGAGGGCATATGTCCAACACTCCAACATATAAGCACAGGTAGAAACTTCCTCAACAAGACCCCCATTGCTCAGGAAATTAAAACAAGAATTAATAAATGGGATGGCATTAAACTAAAAAGTTTCTGCTTATCAGAGGAAACTGTCAAGAGTTTACACTGAAAGCCAACAGATCATATTGAGATTTTTCTTGTTTTTGTTGAATATTTGCCTATCTTCTTCAGAAAAATATCTACTGAAGTTTTTTGTCTATTTTTTAATTGGATTATATGCCTTTTTGTTGTTGACTTGTAAAGATTATTTATGTATTCTAGAGAATAGATCACTATCAGATATATAATTTCAAAAAGTTTTCTACAATTCTATACGTTGAAAGGATTCCAAATTAGTAAAAACATAGAGGAGTGCCTTGAGTCAATCCTTCAGGTAGATCCCTGGTATGTTAGAATGGATCTTAACAATAATTTGAAAATATGATCTGTTCTGCTTTCTTAAAACCAGTAAATAGGGACTCCTTTAGTCTAAGTGGATCTTCCTTCAATTGATGTTATCAATCATGTGAAATATAATAGTTAACAAACAGATATTTCTAATTAATTTAAGTATTAATGTTAACTGTTCCTTCTATCAAATATTGTTTAAAATGACTTTGATTGCTTCTTAATAACTTGTGTTCTGCCCCATCTCTACATCCCTAACCAGGGGCATCAGTGTTTCAGTCATAATTTACCATTCTTCATAACTGGAAAAATCTCTCTCCTACATAAAATGTGTCTGTTTAACCCAACAAGTCCATCTGCCACTCTTCTTACAACATAGCTATGATCTTTTTATTCCCCCAAACACTTTAGTATTTTCTTCTTCTTTCTCCTAAGATATTATCAACATTTCCAAAATCAGTGAATAAGAGACATAAATTATCTTACCTAGTCATCTTCTTTATTTCCACTTTTTTACGATGCTAACTCAATAAAGCCAAGCTTACATTTCCTGGAAATTGCAAAGTTCTTTTAAGTTTCACTAGAATATATGTACATGTGTGCATATGTGTGTGTGTGTAGATAGATATATCAGTAGGTAGGTAGGTAGATGATGATGATAGATAGATGAGAGATAGATAAATGGATAGATAGATAGATGATTGATAGATGATAGATAGATAGATAGATAGATAGATAGATATGTAAGTTAAGATACTTAATAACTGTGAAGAGCACCAAGGTAATAGAACATCAACAGCCGATACCATCATCCTGCCCTGGAATTGTGTATGTGGATGCCATGACCTTCCACATGTTATATTCTGTTTGGTATTTCCATCATTCCCCCTCTTTTCAAGTATCTCCTCTTATTATTCAATTCTCAGCTTGAGTGTCATTAACTCAGGTATCTACTAATATTTTGAAATAATAAACCAACAGTAGTGGATGTAGAGCTTTCTAGTAAATAAAACCATAGACACAATTTAGTCAGCTCTTCTATCCTCATTTAAATATGTCTGTGAAACTCAGTTTGTAAAGTCCCACATCACTGACATTTTGTAGAGATACAGAGTGTAACCCTGAAGTGTTCTACTTAAAATCGTTGGTCCATTCTAACAAACTAAACTGCCTTTTGATTGGTTGTATATGATATTATTGTTTCTCGATGTTATTTATTTCTTTGATGATATCCATTATATTTAAGGTTTCAATTTTAATTTTTTTTTGTGGTACTGGGGATGGAAGCCAGGGGTGTTCTACCTCCAAGCTACACCCCTAGCCTGATTTTTTATTCTTTATTTTGAAACAGGGTCTCACTAAGTTGCGGAGGCCTCACTAAGTAGCTGAGGCTTGCTGCAAACCCAGATCCTCCGGTCTCAGCCTCCCAAGTACTGGGATTACAAGCATATGCCACCACATGCCGCATGGTTTCAGTTTTAATAATGAGTCAGAATAAAATTCAACACAAGAAATCTCCATTATCCATATTTTTGGTCGTTTTAATTATAAACCCTGGCTATAATACTTCAACCTAATGTGATGAGCTTTGTAATGATAACAGCATTGCAGGTATACAAAAATATTCCTTAAAAACTTAGAAATGTACTACTTAATTTTAGTAGTCAGGCAACTTTTAAACACATAACAAACACAAATATATTAATAGGCTTATTAGGGAGGTTGCCAAAGCATTCTGTTCTCTATTCAGTTCATTTATTGTGAGAGTTGTCACCTAAGAGTCTCTTGTAGTATCTTTGAGAGTAACAGCTAATTCTTTGTACATGCCCCAAAGCCAACCCACAACTAACATCTCTCTCTTCAATTTCTGTGGAACTCCACCAAAGTATCACTCCACCAGTTTTGAAAGTCTAACTTATATCACAGGTATTAGTATGAGTTAGTAAATCTTTTTAAAATATAAAATACTGATGTATGAATATCAATTCTGAAAGCACACAGATCATTAAGGAAAACTGAGTCCTTTTTCAGAAAGATTGTAAATTTCTTACACCAATGATCTAACCACTGGATCTAGTGTTTTCAGCAAAACTGAAATTTTCACTTTATATTTCACTTATTGATTTGGGGGAATTTGCTCGGCAAAACATTCAGAAAATTTTAAAAAATTGTGGTGTCTGCAACCCAACTTCCACATTTAGAAATAGAGAAGAGGCAGGAGGGGGAGGGAGAATTAGTGAGGGAAACACTCCAGTGGACCTGATGTACATAGACAAATTTATCAATACCAATCACAATGTCATGCCCAGGGAGGGTGAGGGAGTGGGGTGGAGCTGGGGGAGGGAACACAGAGCGCTGTGAGCCTGCATGTCTCTATCACTCTGAAATTCATCATCATGTATGATTACAACACACCAATTAAAAAAATAATCTAGAGAGATTATCTATTCCTTACAATCTGCAGCAACATAGCAATGTGTCATGTTCAGGGCCCTGGTTCAGGCTCATGCATGGTCTGGGTTCCACACTGTCTAAACCTTTCACTTTAACTTTTCTCCTACTGAAACCATCATGTTCTAATTGATTCCACTATTCAAACCACTGCTGATTTCTCATCTCTTCCTTATGAGTATGAAAAAATAATTAAAGGGCACACTAGGTTGTTTGTTACCTATTTTAATTCTGTCAAAAGCAAATGCTTTACCATAATTTTGAGCAAAATAAAGCAGACTCTGAGAAAGAAGTATCATGTTTTCTCTCTTATGTGGAAACCAGAGGGAGAAAAAGCAGAAAAGGGTGCTGTGCAAGTAGAAGGGAGACCATTAGAATATAGAAAGGGGATGTGGAGGGTGAGCAATGTATTGGGGAGTGACATTGATCAAATTATGTTTTGTGCAGATATGAATATGCTACACTGAAACTCACCATTCTGTCTAAATAATATGCGCTGATAAAATAAATACATAAAAGAAAAAATTCTTTATTATGATGAAACCATGTAAAATATCCGTGGTACACTACTTACAACCAAAACACAGTGTTGAGTACTAAGTTTGTAGATATTTAATCAAACATTTTAATAAAAAATATTCTCACTTACAAACAGAGACAAGATTCTGATTACCTATCTTTGAGGAAAGAGAATGTGTGAGAAAATTATTTGGTGTACTTCACTATTGTACCTGTCACACACTTTTAATTAAAAGTGTGTTGATGCATGACTAAACTGTGCTTGGTGAGAAACAGGCCCATTTTAGTTCAATTGCAGCCATGTACGCATAGCCCAGTGGTGTCGGCCCTCACAATTACAGCACAAAGACAGCTCCAGCACAGGGGAGCTTCGCAAACTTCAGTCTCCAAGCACCGTAGATATAACGTGCCAAATATCACAAGTCTGTGTGGACTCCATCAGCACAAAGGAATTATGAATCTAGTCTAAATATCTATTATGAAACCCTTCTACTAATCTGTGGTAAATTAAATGTGTAGAGAAATTAATGCTGAATAATGATTAAATCTTTTCTTTTCCTTCTCTTTTCTTTTCTTCCCTTTCTTTTCTTTTTTTGTAGTATCACATGGCAGAATTCATTAAGCACATCCACTACAATTATTCACAATGCCGGTGTTTGAAATGAAACATCATGTTTGGTTATTACATGTGGTTATTGATAAAATGTTAATATGAGTTTGGAAATTAAATCTAAAAGAACCTCTTGATGTTAATTGATCTTTTTAAACAATTGTATCCTCAAAACATACTTGTCAACACTTACTACAAAAAAGGGAAATAATTGCTAAGAAGAAAGCATGGCACAGAAAAGGGAAATCAGAAATAGGAGAATAAAATAGAAGGCTTCATGTGTGAGCAAAAGGAGTTAAAGATTATTTCCATTGGTGATGTAGGATTTGATTATTTTTAAAAAAAGATCAGAAGTGGATATAAAGACTGAGAAACCACTTGCAATGAAGATGAGAGCTAACAATGACTCTCTTTTCATAACAAAATAGGAAGCTAGACATGTATCTAGTTTTGGGAAAGAACTCTTTTTAATGGGAGGAAGATGACTCACACAAGTTACTTCATCAGATGATTTGGTGAAGAATAAAAAATAAAGCATACAAAATAAACAAATAAGAAATTTTCATTTGAAACAAGCAGTGATATGGAACCCAATACATACCAAGTGTAGTCTAATCTCTAGGAAAGAAAAACTATAAGGGAACTTCTATATTCTCTCCCAGAAAAAAAAAAGTTGATGGCAGTAAATATAAATGTGTTTATGGGATACTATAACATCAACTTCTTGAACTCTTGAGCATTGTGATTGGATATTGCCCCCACTTTCATACCTTCTAACTTCCTTTATGTTATTCTTCCCCTCATATCACAGATGCCAGATAATTTGTCTACATATCTTTCAATAAAATCATTCACTTATATATTCACTCATTCATACATTTATCAACTAAGGATAATATTTTTGCTTGAATTAATGTTATAGATCATAGAGTCAAAAATGTCAAGAGAGAAAACTTCTGCCCTCACGTAGTACATATTAACTCTTTCTCAGTGATAGGTATTCATAATCTAACAGTACACAAATGCTACTAGGAATGTAAAGGAAAGAAACAATAGTTTTAAAGACGTTGCTCTATTTCCATTTCCTTTCACTGTGAGAGATTAGAATCGAGCTAAATAGGCTCTTGTATTTTTCTTCCCATTGTGCCAATCCTATTTCTTTGATGTGATTTCACTGTATGGGGACAGGATTAATTGACTTATCGATTCATTCACATGTAACAGACTATAACTTGCTAAAATACCCTTGAACCTGGATCCTCTGCTGCTTTGATGGCAGGCACTGTAGAGAGTGAGGTTATTCCTCTGGTGATTGAATCCACTGGGTAGATCAAGTAGCCACTTTCAGATTCATTTCCCTGAACCCAGAGCTCTTGGGAGAATTAAAAGTTATTTAAAGCCAGGCATGGTGGCACACACCTGGAATCTCAGTACTTGGGAGGCTGAGACAGAAGGATTGCAGGTTCAAGGTCAGTATGCGGTAACTTACGAAGAACCTGTCTCAAAGTAAAAATACAATGAAACAGGGCTGGAGGTTTAGCTCAGAGGTAGAGCTTCCCCATGTTCAATCCCCAGTACCACACAAACACATACACACTAATGGTTTGGATGTAGAATGTTCCCCTAGCCCTCCCAGAAATAAGGTAGCAATGCTGGAAGCGGGGCTTGGTTGCTAAGGAGGAGTCCCTGAGAGTATGGCCTTGGGGATTATATGGTCACTCCTCCCCCTGCTCTCTCTCTGCTTCCAGCCTCCACAACGAGAGTGGAGCCTTGTGCTCCCCCTTTCTCTGCTTCCTACTGCCATGCCCTAAGCTCTGCACATGAACCTGAAATTCCTGAGAAAACTGTGAGCAAATAAACCTTCTTCTAAGCTGTGTGGTCAGTCTTTTTGGATTATATCAGTAAGAATGTTGACAAAGACACACATACACACAAACTATTTAAAAAATACTGGAGCCAGGAGTGGTGGAGCACATTTGTAATCCCAGTACTTGGGAGGCTGAGACTGGAGGATCCGGGTTCGCGGCCAGCCTCAGCTACTTAGTGAGGCCTCCGCCACTTAGCCAGACCCTGTTTCAAAATAAAGAATAAAAAAATAGGGCTGGGGGTGTAGCTCGGAGGTAGAATGCCCCTGGGTTCAATCCCCAGTACTACCAAAAAAAAAAAAAACTGGTAAAAGAGTAAATTGTTAAAACACTTAGCTGACTTCTGAAAGTGTGCCAGGAATGTCTCTATGAGCATAATATGAAAGAAATGAGCAAAGTGTCCCAAATTGGTACTGTTGTGGGTCTTACGTTCATTGAATTGCATCTTCTTCCTTAAAAACAATTATTTTGCAAGGGCTTTTTGGTGTTGTCTATATTTTTATTTTTTAACCAATAACAACTTCATAATAACACCATGCCAGTAGTCAGATTCTTTATGTGGAGAATGTGGAATAAGCTCAGTTTTCCTAGAGAAACAGAGGAGCTATTTGAGGATGCTGCCAGCTTTTCTAGTCTGTGGCTGCCCTTCTCCGAAGTGAAGAATTGCCTCTTTAAACACACATGGAACCACTTTTGTTTGTAACTCCTGCGACCAATATTACTCATTTTCACTTATACAAACTCCTCAGTAAAAGGGAAACGGCTTGTTTGAATAGCATACTTTCAGTGTAGCGTACTGGAAGAGATTTATTGCTAGGAAGGGTTGAGTTCTAGGAATGTGGAGAGCCAGAGGGCAGTGCAGATGCCTGCAGAAGGATTCAATCATGGTTTCAGGTGTCTTCCTTCAATATGCTGCTGATGACGAGGGCATCCCCATAGAAGCCGTCTGTTCAACATCTTGAGAGAACATGTGGCATTCAGAGGGACATGCTCAGGATAAGAAGTGTTATGAGCGGCCCCTTTCCCCTGCTGCTTCGTTCATTTCTCATTGCTACTGTTTCAGCAACTGCAGGCTCACTAGGCCTCCCAGTCAGTTGTCAACTTGCTAGCATTTTGAAAACAGTCTTCAATCTCTACACCCACATTTAGGTAGTTTTGCTTTTATGAAGATCCAAACAAATTCTTATTTTGTTTCTTTAAAGTGTCAAGTAAATATCTTAAAATATTATAAAGAGGTGTATACGGTGTGTTTGTACTCTGATGTTCAGATTGTGAACCTATACAAATGTGCATTAAAAAATTGTAAACAGAACACCTTTCATGTATTCAGTTCACATTAAGTACATCTGTTATAAAAAGATGTGAGGAAGCAGTCCTTTTGAATTTTGCTTCAAAAAATAAAGACCTCACTCAGAAGAGAACTATTCCAGCATTCAGATATGGTAAGTGTTGCTCCAGTGGAAAGCAAAAGCTTAGTTAATTGAATTCTTCATTCAGAAATCATGTATTAAAAGCCAGATGTGGTGGTGCGCGCTTGTAATCCCAGTACTTGGGAGGCTGAGACAGGAGGATCCCAGGTTCTCAGCCAACCTCAGCTATTTAGTGAGGTGCTCTACAACTTAGTGTTTCAAAACAAAGAATAAAAAAAATAGGGCTGGGGTGTAGCTCAGAAGTAGAATACCCCTGGGTTCAATCCCCAGTACTGCAAAAAGAAATCATGTATTAAAAATAACTCCAGCTGTGTATGGTGGTAGATGCCTGTAATCCTAGTACTTGGGAGACTGAGACGGGAGGATTGTAGATTGAAAGTCAATGAACAGTAACTTAGTGAGACCCTGTTTCAAAATAAAAATAAAAGGACTGGACGTATAACTCAGAGGTAGAATGTCCCTGGGTTCAATCCCCCTCAAAAAAGACAGTGATTCAATAAATTATATTATGAATAAAAATTAGTGAGAAGGTCGACAAGATGACGTCAGAGTAAGGACACGGAGAGGAGCCTTTCTCTAAATTGTCTCGGGTGCTCCAAACTGAACAGACATACACATCCCATACTACTTTTGTGGGAGATAGGAACTAAAGACAATGACATTTAAGAGTACCTAGAAGCCCACCGATTAACACCCAGGCTGAAAAAGGGTAAAAAAGGGACAACTAACCAGAGACAAGAGAACAATAACCCCATCCTGGACTGGGTCACTGGACCAGCAGGAACCTTCAGAAGATCCGAAAAATCTTATAACCAGCAACCTGAGCCCTTCTCACAGACATCAGGATCATCAACCACAAAATCCCACAGCCCCAGGACAAAAAGACAGAGAAGGACGACTACATCCACTTCCATCGCAATCCACTGGTCCTCCACACGCTCGGAAGGAGATGTGAGTGCTGCAGCCTCACAGGAAACTGAAAAGAGCCCCCCCCCCGGAAAAAAGAGAGGGTGGGGACACAAGCAGTCTGTGGCTGTAGCACACATGAAAATCTGAGAAATAGAGCAGGTCTGAAAGTTGCAGATCAACACAGCCTTCTCTGGGGAGCAGGGCGTCCCCACATGCACCTTGAACAGCCCCGGAGGGACTCTGTGGCAAGCAGAGACAGGAAGATGAAAGCACCAGCATTCCCCACCTGCAACCCAGAAAGCCCAGGAGGGTCTCGCCCTAAACAGGAGGAGAGTGCCAGCATTACTGGCCTGCACCCAGGCGGAGGGAAAGAGGGATGCCGGCAGTAGAGAACCACGGCCTTCCCTCTCCCCCTCAGTGCCCAGGCCAGCCGCAGAGTGTCTCTGCCTAAACAGACAGAACCAGAGGGACGTGGGAAGTGGAGGGCACCAGAGTTCCCCGCCTGAGCCTAGGCAGAGAGGAAAGACGGACACAGGTAGCGAAGAGGTTGAGCCTTCCCTCACCTGCACCCAGGCCAGCCTGAGAGGGACTCGGCCTAATGTGCAGAGAATGCTAGTGTCCCCCACCTGTGCCCAGGCAGAGAGAAAGAGGGACACAGGCAGCAAAGAGGGTCAGCCTTACCCCACTTGCACCCAGGCCAGCCCAAGAGGGTCTCTGCCTAAACAGGCTGAGACAGAGGGACTCAGGAAGCAGAGAGTGCCAGTGTTCTTCACCTGTGCGCAGGCCAAATAGGTGAAACACCAGAAAAGACTGTCAGACACCAAAGACAAACTAACTACCACTGACAAATGGAACCAATCAGCAGCCTGCACATTAAAGTTTAAAAACACACAGGGTACAAACTCACCTACCCACATCTCTGAGTCTACCCCCTATTACAGAGGTGACAGGTCCATGGATCTCAACACCTGGAACTCAATCAACAACACCATTGCAGTGGACAGAAGGAACCCTAGAGTAATTGCAACTGAGTACCAACAATCTACTGGCAGAACAACAGTGGGGTGATATGGGACATAGATATCGAAGAACGTATTAAAGGGTGATAAACACACAACAGAGAGCTAAGAATAACCATACAGTACAGGCTAGTCATCTTTAAGGTACACCTAGTAATAAATATCTACATCCAGAACAAGTTACTATACAGGGAGTGTGATTAGACACAGGAAACCTACAGAGTGAGAGAGAGATACCAAAAGCAATAAAGATATAAACTTAAGAAACCTGAAATCATGGGAAGGAGGAATAACAAAGAAACAATGAGCTCCCACAACTCCATAATAATAGAACCCATCACCACAGAAATTCAGGGATTGCCAGAAGGATAATTCAGAACTTTAGTAGTAGAAATGATACAGGATTTCCAAAAAGAATTCAGAGAGCCTGAAAGGAATGAAGGATCAAATAAGCGAAGAATCTGACATCCAAAATAGGAATCAAATAGAGGCTCTGAAGGAAGTGAAGAATGCAATAACTGAAATGAAAGCATCAATACAAACTATTAACAGTAGACTAGACCACATGGAAAACAGAATCTCGCTCTTAGAAGAGGACCACTCCAAAAGTGAGCTCATCATATATAATACAGAAAAAAACAATTCGAAAGCATGAATTGGACATTGAAGAGATCTCGGCCAATTTGAAAAGAGCAAACCTAAGAATAATAGGCATAGAAGAGGGAATAGAAGCTGAAACCAAAGGAATAAATAATCTTTTCAGAGAAGTAATATTAGAAAATTTCCCAAACATAGAAAGGGAAGTTGACATCCAAGTACGAGAAACATATAGAATCCCTAATAGACAAGATCAGAGAAGAGGTTCACCATGTCACATAATAGTCAAATTAACTAATGTAGAGGCCAAGGAGAGAATCTTAAAGGCAACAAGAGGAAAACACCAAGTAACATCCAGAGGCAAACCAATAAGAATCACCCCCAACATTCCAAACCACGTCATGAAAGCCAGGAGGGCCTGCAGTGACATATTCCAAACTCTGAAAGAAAACAACTTCCAACCAAGATTTACCTACCCAGCAAAGATATCTACAAAATTTGATAGGGAAATAAAAACCTTCCATGGCAAACAGAAGCTGAAAGAATTTATATTTACCAAACCAGCATTAGAGAAAATACTCAAAGAGATTAAAGAAGAGATAATGAATAAACACCATAACCAAAGAAACAATAACTTCCATTACACAGCCAACTAAGAAAAGGAAAAAAAAAACACTACCTCAAACAGAAGTCAAAACTCAAAATGTTAGGAATTAAGAATCATCTCTCAATAACCACGCTGAATATAAATGGACTCAATTCACCAATCAAAAGACATAAGGTAGCAAAATGTATCAAAAATCTTAATCCATCTATATGCTACTTACAGGAAACACACCTTACAAGTAAAGACACTAACAAACTAAAACTAAAAGGCTGGAGCAAGGTAATCCACTCTAGTGGCACACGAAGACAAGCAGGAGTAGCAAATATGATATCAGATGAATTAGACTTCAAGCCTAAACTTATCAGAAGAGACAAAGAAGGTCACTTTTTACTGGTAAAAGGATCAATCCGGCAAGAGGATATAACGTTAGTCAACATTTATGCCCCAAATATAGGTGCAGCTACGTTCATAAAACAAATTCTTCATGACTTTAAGTCACACATAGATCCTAATACAATAATATTGGTAATATTGGGAGACTTCACCACTCCTCTCACACAACTCAATAGATCTTCAAGACAAAAGGTCAGTAAAAATGCCTAAGGAACACCATAGGTCAAATAGACCTACAAGACACATACAGAATATTCCACCCAACTACAGCCAAATTCACATTTTTTCAGCTGCTCATGAAACCTTCTCTAAAAGAGACCACATCATAGGCCACAAAGCAAGTACTAGCAAATTCAAGAAATGTGACATAATCCCTTGCATATTTTCAGACCATAATGGAATGGAACTAAAAATCAACTGTAAGAAGACACAGAGAAATCTCATAAACATGTGGAGACTGAACACCACACTGCTGAATGAAGAATTGGTCATAAAGCAAATTAGGGAGGAGATTAAGAAATTCCTAGAAACAAATGAAAATAGGGAAACAACATATCATAATCTCTGGGACACGTTGAAAGCAGTATTAAGAGGGAAATTCATAGCACTGAGTGCTCACATAAGCAGAACTGAAAAGCACCAAATAAATAACCTAATGACACACCTCAAAGCCCTTGAAAAGCAGGAACAGTCTAATCCCAAAGTCAATAGAAGACAGGAAATTATTAAAACTAGAGCATGAATCAATGCAGTGGAGAATAAAAAAATACAAAAAATCAACAAAACCAAATGCTGGTTTCTCAAAAAAATACACAAGATAGATAAACCATTAGCCAACCTAACGAAAAGAAAGAGAGAATCAACCCAAATTACCAAAACAAGAGATGAAAAATGAGATATCACCACCGACATTGCGAAAATCCAGAGGATTATCAGAAACTACTTTGAAAAGATATACTCTAACAAAATGGAAAACCTAGAAGAAACTGACAAATTTATAGACACATACAACCCTCCCAAATTAAATCAAGAAGATATGGAAAAATTAAACCAACAAATAACAATCAAAGAGATTGAAGCAGCAATAAAGAGCTTACCATTAAAGAAAAGCCCAGGTCCAGATGGTTTCCCAGGTGAATTCTATAAAACCTTTATAGAAGAGCTAATCTCAATATTTGTCAATTTATTCCATGAAACAAAAAGAAACGGGACTCTCTCAAATACATTCTATGAAGCCAATATCACATTAATATCAAAACCAAATAGATATAGCTCAAGGAAAGAAAACCACAGGCCCATATCATTGATGAACTTAGATGCAAAACTTCTCAACAAAATACTAGCAACATGCATTCAAAACCACATCAAGAAAATTATACACTATGACCAAGCCAGATTTATCCCAAGGATGCAAGGCTGGTTCAACATAAGTAAAACAATCCATGTAATTCACCACATAAACAGAACCAAAGACCAAATCACATGATCATTTCAATAGATGCAGAAAAAGCATTTAACAAAATCCAGCACCCATTCATCCTAAAAACAATGCAAAGAATCAGAATAGGAGGAACATACCTCAACATCATAAAGGCAGTATACAATAGGCCCACAGCAAACATCATACTGAATAGGGAAAAACTTTGAGAGTTCCCCTTAAAAACAGGAAGAAGACAAGGATGTCCGCTGTCACTACTCCTATTCAATATATTACTTGAGATTCTAGCCAGAGCAATAAGGCAAGAGAAGGAAATAAAAGAAATACAAATAGGAAAAGAGGAACTGAAACTATCTCAATTTGCAGATGACATGATATTATACTTAGAAGATCCAACAAACTCAACCAAAAGGCTTATAGAACTGATCAACAAATTCAGCAAAGTGTCTGGATACAAAATCAATCTTAAAAAATCAGAAGCTTTTCTGTATGCCAACCATAAATCCACTGAAAAAGAAATCCAGAAGACATTTCCACTCATGATATCTCCCAAAACAATAAAATACTTGGGAATAAACCTAACCAAGGATGTAAAAGACCTCTACAAGGAAAATTGTAAAACATTGAAAAAAGAAATTGAAGAAGATCTTAGAAAATGGAAAGATCTCCCATGCTCTTGAGTAGGCAGAATAAATATCATCAAAATGGCCATTCTTCCAAAAGTGATCTACAGATTCAATGCAATACCCATTAAACTACCAAAGTCATTCTTCACGGACATAGAAAAATCTGTCCTTAAATTCATTTGGAACAACAAAAAACCCAGAATAGCCAAAGTAGTTCTCAGCAAGAAGAACCATGCAGGGAGCATCACAATACCTGACTTCAAACTATACTACAAAGCCATAGTAATAAAAACAGCATGGTATTGGCAGAAAAGCAGACACATAGAGCTATGGAGCAGAATAGAAGACTCCAAAACAAACCCACACACCTACAGCCAATTGATTATTGACAAAGGGGCTAAAAACATCCACTGGAAAAAAGATAGCCTCTTCAACAAATGGTGTTGGCAAAACTGGCTAACCATATGCAGAAAAATAGAAATAAACCCCACCTTCTCACCTTGTGCAAGAGTCAATTCAAGATGGATCAAAGACCTAGAAATCAGAACAGAGATCTTGCAGCTACTCAAAGAGGGCATAGGCCCAACACTTCAACACATAGGCACAGGTAAAAACTTCCTCGACAAGACCCCAAAGGCACAGGAAATTAAAATGAGGATCAATACATGGGACTGAATTAAACTGAAGAGCTTTTGTGCAGCAAAGGAAACAATCAAGATCCTCAACAGAGAGCCGACAGAATGGGAGAAGATAAAATCACCACTAAAAAACAAATAACCCAATCAAAAAATGGGCAAGTGAACTAAATAGACACTTCACAGAAGAAGAAATACAAATGCCAATACATGTATGAAAAAATGTTCAACATCATTAGCAGTCAGAGAGATGCAATTCAAAACTACCCTGAGATTTCACCTAACCCAAATTAGAATGGCAATCATTAAAAACACAAATAACAACAAATGCTGGTGAGGATGTGGAGAAGTAGGAACTCTAATACACTGTTGATAGGATTGCAAATTAGTGCAACCACTTTGGAAAACAGTGTGGAGGATCCTCAGAAGAATGGGAATGAACCTACTGTATGACCCAGCAATACCACTTCTAAGCAGACTACCAGACTAATGCATGTATATCTATGTTTATAGCTGCACAATTCACAGTTGCCAAACTTTGGAACCAGTCGAGGTGTCCATCAACAGATGAATGGATTACAAGATTATGGGATATGTACACAATGGAATTTTACACAGCCATAAAGAAGAACAAAATTACATCAATTTGCAGGGAAATGAAGAGAACTAGAGAACATTATGCTAAGTGAGATTAGTCAGTAACAAAGAGTGAAAAGTCGGATGTTCTCCCTAATATGTGGAAGCTAGTTAGAATGGGATTTAGAAGGGACTCCAGACAAAGAAGAAGAAAACTTTAGATGAACAAAGAATGTGACCTAACTGAGGGAGTTGGGAGGGGGTGGAGGGAAACACACTAAAGCACATGATATATATGCACAAACTTATAAGACTCAATCACTATGCTAAGCATGAAAGGGAGGGAAGGGGGAGGGAATAGGGTTGGATTTGAGGGAGGGCTAAATGAGGAATGTGTGCATGTATGATTCTGCTACCCTGACACTTAACAAAATTTATAATTACAATGCACCAACAAATGAATATGTAAAAATTAGTGACACACAATGATAGATATTACATACAAAATAGCATAGTTACATACTTGTAGTTAAATAGTTGTACTACTCAATCATATATACTAAAATATATATCCTATAAAATATGTAATATAAGTATATATTTTTAAATGTTGTTAAATTTCTCATATTTTAGTATAGCCTATTCCATCATATTCAGTGGTCATTAGATATGTAGAATAATTTAAAATATCTGCTTATTTGTATTTCTCAGGACTACCCTTATTTATACTTTATTTAAAGCATGACTTTTTGGCTATATTTCCTGAATTCTTAAGCTTACATAACATTTATCCTTATACTTTTCAGTTATGTTGAACAGGTCAAAAAGCTATTGCAATCCCTTGAGAAAATAATGCATACAATGTATTAGTAAGCTCTCCATTCATGTGACAAAATACCTGAGATATCCAAATTTAATGATGAAAATGGTTTATTTTGGCTCATGGTTTCAGTTCATATTTACTTGGTTCTGTTCCTTTGGCCCTGTGGCAGCTCAGTATATCACAGTGTGTTCATGTGGTAGGAACACATGGCTGAGGACGCCTGTTCACCTCATGGTGTTGGGAAGCAAAGATAGGGTAGGCTGAGGTCCCAATATCCCCTTCAAAGGCCGCCCGGTGATCTAATTTCCATCCACTAGAACCTACTTACTAAAGATTCTGCAATTTCCAGTAATACCACAGCCTGGCGACCTAGTCTCCAACATATGAGCCTTTGGGAGACAATCAAGATCAAACTATAGCATACACAGCTTTATGTTTTCTTCCTTACATCTAAATTTAGTAAGCGGTTTCAATCAATTCATAAAAAGATGTCAAATTTTATCAATGAACCTTGAACTGATAAGTATTCTGTTTCATTTTACTGTGAGTTAAATAAAAACTATTTGGGGTGGTTTCTTCAATTATTCATTTCAAACAAACATATATACATATATATAAATAACATATATATTTTATATTATAGATGCATATATGGTGAACAATTTATTTTTGACATTCTTTAATTTAAGGCCATCTCAGTATATGAATCTAACATTTTCCCTGCTAAGTCTGCCTATTACTTGCCCAAACAATGGTGAATTGGAAGTAAAGTCTTTTGATATGCTAATGCCATCACTCTTTCTCTCAGGTATGAACATGACAAAGAGGCCGTGTCTATACACATTCAGGATATATCACCTGCAACCCAGAACCTGAACCAATACAAGCTTTAAATTTTAACTTTCAAGTGCCAAATATTCAAACTTACATTAACTTTCAGGAACCCACAGTTGCTGCCCTGTTAATGAGATCAAATTCTCTATGGTTTAAATGTTGCTCAAAATTGAAAAGCTTTGTATTCCTAACATTTTTGGGCCAATGTAAATGTGTTCTCCAGTTGTCAGCCTGTCTTTCAATCTTATTGCAGGAATAAGTCACTCTTTCCATGAGCTTCTGTGACTTTCTTGTTTCTGTCACTTCTTACTTGTTACCCAGAAGAAATCCACCCTGCTGCAATGGGCAAACATCCTTTATCTGTCTCAAAACAGCTTTCCCTATTATTTGCATTTTCAAACCTCTTTCTAAACATACCCAAGTATCTACTCAGCTGTTTCCAAAAAGATGTGCACTGGGGGACACCTTCATTGAACTAGCAATGGTAGTAGTAAATGTCTTGCTCCACAGAGAATTCGCAGGATCAAAACCTCATGGTATACATGGAGAGTTTAGATTATAATTTTTCAAAATTCCTTCCTGTACATTTATCAAAAATGAATTTCATCTGCCACTGGGCTGCCCAATTCTCCAGTATGATTAGAGCCATCTGGAGTAGCTCCCAAACCTCATTAGTTTTTAACTAACCAAAATAGTTTAGTGTTGTCAGAATATTTTACCACTTCCCTGTTTATGTTGTCCTCCTCATCATTAGCAAATACATTGAAAAACAGAGGTCTCAACACCAACAGCCACTATTTCATCTTTCAACTTCTCACACTGAGGAACACACATGCATTATCAACCATTGTTCCTAATCTCTTAGCTACTTTTTACAAAACCCATATATCCTGGTTTATTACCATGACACTTTATACATAGTACTAAGAACTGGACCCTATTTAGTAGGATAATAAGAAGCAACTTTCCATTTCCTATTGACAATTTGGCAATGAGAAATCAAGAGACTAAGAACACAGCTAAAAGACAGAATATTTGGGGACTATTTCCCAAACAATACTTTACAGGGTTTCACGAAGTTTTTGTTCCCCTCTAAGAATAGAGGAATTTGTTACACCTTGAAGTTTCTATTTAATTTTGGATGTACATTAAACCATCTTACCTGTGTCTACATCCATTTTAATATATTTGTTATAAAGTTAGCTAATGAATTATCATCAAATATTTAAGCTATTAAATAAATATAAATTATGAATTAACTGTATCAAGTTCTAAGATTATTATTTAATAGAAAATTTACTATAGGTGATCTTTTGTATATAACAAAATATATATTGCAATATATTTACATATATATATCATTATGCAATTACGTTATCTGCAAAATACCATATGGGAGTGATAATTACTTGTCACCAATAATTTCATCAAACTTATTTGGAAGGTATGCAATTTCTAACTTAAATTACATAACTATTTTCATCCTTTTGTTTTAAAAATCAATAGTCTTTTTAGTGTATTTACAAAGTACATTATTGTTATACTATCACTTATTGAATTATATTTTTCTATATATTAGGAAATTCATATAACTCTTATTTTCAAAAATTGGCTAGTAACAGGCAAAGTTTTATAAAACTGTATCATATATTATATGTTTAAAATATACATATATAAAATATATATGATAATAAAAGGTAAAATTTATACATTATGTATAACCCTCACCACCATAGTACCTAAGTCCTATGGGCACTTCTTTGTAATGGGATGACCTAAAAATAAAAAATTAGATATCTATTCTTATATTTCATTTAGCACACTATTTTCCACTGGGAGTCAAAATGTGAATTTCATATAACTAAATCCTTTGAACATGATCTTTACTGCCATTCATTATTTACTAGATCATATATTTTAACAATGATGTCTGATTGATATGTAAAACAC
This sequence comes from Glis glis, assembly GCA_004027185.1. Lineage (NCBI taxonomy): Eukaryota > Metazoa > Chordata > Mammalia > Rodentia > Gliridae > Glis > Glis glis. Next base: position 20,957 of record PVJS01005041.1, read on the forward strand.
GCATATGTAAAAATCTAAGATATTTGTGAAATCTTAAACAAGTACAACTTAAAAATTATTTAACAGCATGCTTTTAAAATGTGAATCATTTAACAAAAAGAAATAAACAATAAAAGTAAACAGTCAAAACAGCAACATTCTAGGAAGAGATTTCCTTGTTTAGAGGTCTAAATATAGTTTGCAGATTTGCAAAAGGAGAACTTTAAAAGTGCTAATAATATGCCACTTATTGACATGCACAGTTTAGTCAGATTTTTTTCATTTTCATATGCATTCTGATTTCTAGCACATCCAATATGCACTGCTAACCTGTTGTCTTTACCTCCTTAATTATAAATCTTTGTAATTAAAAAGGCAACCTTCACAATGATTAATTTAAATAAATTTAATTTAATCAATGCTTCTGATATGGAAGACTTGGAATTCCAGAAATAATTTTTGGATTACTTTTAAAAGTGGTGAGCATAATAATAATGAGTGCTCATAAATACCTTTTCCCATCTCCCATATTTCCAACAATTTAAGGTATCCTGTAGCACTCACTCTTCCTGTTAAGTAAGTATACCATGCAACTCACCCATGACTAGGTGGAAGTGGATTAGTCTTGCAAGCAGTATCTCCTGTATATTACAGAGAAATTAAGAAGTGTCTGCAAAAGAATAACATAGATGACTTGAAAATTGCATAAATTTACCTTTTAAAAAGCGTATTTGAATAATGTTCCTCATGTTTAAGTCTTTTCCTTCATTAAATAGTAATAATCTTCCACGTTAGGAATTTTCAAGGATGAACAAGTGTGTGTGTGTGTGTGTGTGCTTGTGTGTGTGTGTATTCGAATTTTTGCCCATGGCTATAGATTATATTTAACTTTCTTTGCAGTAGCTTCATTCATACAGACACCTCATCAATGAAATAAGGAAAACTTGATTTTGGTTTCCTTTTTACCTCTTCCCAAATGGTAAACATTAATATTTTGCTAAGCTATCAAAAATTCCCCTCTCCATAGGAATCTTCATGAATTGTGAAATTTTGAGTGCGACTTAATTGACTGGAACCCAATTAGCCAAAATGTGCATCAAAAGAACTTTCATGCCCTTCGTGTCATATGTTGTTGTAAGAAAGACACAGAAAAATAAATATAATACCCTTGCCTGCTTTATAATATACCTATTCAGATGAGTTATCTTCATCTTTTACACTGGAGTTTATACAAAGGCTCAATTATATTTAGCATATGTAGTTAACAAGTTGAAAAATATACATATACTATAATAGCAAGAAATGCTAGATTTTTAATAAAAATAATATGGAGATTAATAAAGAGATTCATTACCTAAAATTCAAATTAATTACACTTTTTTCTTCCATTTGTTCAGTAGCTTGTTTTTGGTTTCAGATTGCAGAAGGCCTGTGATTTGAGCAGTAGTAGAATTGAATCTCTTAGTTGTTTTTACTCTACTTCACTACTGGATTCTCTTCAAGTTGCAATTCTTATTTCATGTTTTAAAGAAAACAATTGAAAATTCATCCATGGTTTTCACTTTGTTTGGCAAATGTATTCTTTATCCCCATTAGAAATTATCTAAATATAATTGTAACATTTCTTACTCCAACTTAATCTTGAAATATTTCAAATTCATCAAATATATATTATATAGTCAACATTTAAACGCTCACTTGTCATAATTGTGATGCTTAGGGCTTTTCTCCCTTCTTTTTCTTTAATCAAGGATCCATACAAGTGGCATTTTTTCTTAACTTAGTTGTCATGCATTTTATTTTAGAAGCTGAAGTGCTCAACATCGAATAGAACACACTAAAAGGACATAGAACAAACCTAAAAGAGGTTTCTTTCATTGGCAATACAAGAGACAACTTGCAATTAAATAGATAGTGGCAAAAATGGATTATAAAATATTGGATAGCTGGGTATGGTGACACACACCTGTGTAATCCTAGTACTTGGGAGGCTGAGACAGGAGGTTCACATGTAGGAGACCAGCCTCAGCAACTAAGTGAGAGTCTCATCAACTTAGCAAGATCCTCTTTCAAAAGCCAAATATAAAAATGGCTGGGGGTGTAGCCCAGAGATACAATACCCCTGGGTTTAATCCCCAATATTACACACACACAAAAAATTTGGATAAAGCAAAGGATTGATGTGTCCCTATTGTTATAAAACGAATCATTAAAATGAAGGTTGGTGTGGGGGGCCCTCTCCTAACAAAATACTGTCTACTTTCTATAAAAAGTAGAATAATTAAAATAGAAACAAAAAATCATCACCTTACCACAAACATAGATGTGATTGCTTCAAGGAAAAATTAACAATAGATGTCAAATTATTGGTGAAAGAACACTGGAAAACAGGATCCTCAGGCAGTTTCAAGGCTGTCTGCTTACAGATTACATATTAACACACAAAGACAAAATAATAAGTAAGTGATAATCTCATAGGTCTCCTGAACCAAAAGACCACATTTAGTATCAACTATAATTGGCCATGTTGACATCATATGTCCTCTGATGTGATGCTAGGAAGGACATTATACCAATTTAATAGCAGGTTGAAGAAAGAATTATAACCTATTTTGCAATCGACTGGGAGAATAACAGCCCAAGAAATTTATCAGAGATGAAACAACTAGCTGATTTATCACGCTCACTTTGTTTTGATCATGTGCTTTCAGAGTAAAATTCACAACTAAAAAGAGAAATAAACCCTCTCACTAGTTAAGTATCTGACTCCCTGACTGAAAGACTTAGTAAAACACATAGATGCTTTAAATATGCAGATGTTCCCTATGAGAAATCAATCCAGGTGTGACTCAAATTTTTAATTTCCCTGAATTTCTACTTTTAAAAAGGGTCTCAAATGCATAACAAAGTTTCCAACTTATGTGATTTTTGAAATTAGTTTTTCTTCTTCCATAAAAGAGTAGAAACTTAAGATTTTGAATAATAAGCAGTGGGTAAGTGACTGGTTGCTTATCAATTTGTCTCACCATTCCGTGTCATTTATCTATTAGCTCTTATAAAGATGTTTAAACAATAAATCAGTGTAATATACAGATATGTCTTCCTGTTTTTAAAACACTTTAACTAGAGAAAACTATAGTTACATGATATACATTTACAGTAGGAAGAAAGAAAAAACCTGGTTTCAGCATAAGGTCATCCTGGCATCTACATTTTTATTCCATCTACCTTTTAATGCCATATTTTGTATGTTACTCTTTTTTTAATTGGAAAAAAGTCTCCTTTCCCAGGCTGCTTCAGTACTTTGGCAAGTTAAATACAGAAGGATTTTTTTTTCATGGTGAAAAGACCATATAACCCCATGAAAACCAGGGTTTATGATGGCCTTCAGCAACAGTACTATGCATGGCGCCTCTATAATTTTATTTGCCAGAAAAAAAAAATCCAAGCTATATAACGGACATTCCCTTCAAATTTCCTTTCTTTGCAGGCATGCACATGTATTGTTTTATATATGCCAATGTCAGTCTTTGTGATACAGTGTTGCCAAAAATACTCTTTGATGAATGCTAATAAATTCAAATGCCTAATATTACCCTATAGTTTTTAAGGTTGGGGGGTGGAAAAGAACAAAAGCCAAGTCTGAAGAAATTATAGTCTACACTTGACATGGAAAGTTGGGCCAAATGCTCATGGCTTCAAAAGATGGAATCTGTCCAGTCAGAATACCCCCTTTCCCTTCTGTCTGCCTTAATCAATGGGGCCGCTTAATATAAAAGTCTTTATGGTGCATACCAGCAAATATGGAACCCTATATTACAACATAATAATCTATAGTTAACGGACATAAAGGTTTTAGCAAAATTTCCTGACATGTTGGAATGCATTTTATAGCTATGTTTCTTGCAAACAAAACTTGTACCACATGATCTTGATATTCTGAACTATTAATCTACTCCAGCATTAGAATTCTGTCAAGACAGGTTTTGCTTTTTCTATCAGGAAGGTAGCGATTTCTACTCTTGATGTGCTATCAACTAATTGTAAAGATGACAATAAATCATTATCAAAGGAAAAACAAAGATTCACATACTATAGTCTCATCAGTAACATGGTGAGTACTCATTTTGATTATATTTGACTATATTTTGACTATAATCACCTGACTTTTTGTGAACAAATTTAAGCATTCTGTCTAATCATGTGAGTATCCCAGAAATAAGTTCTTATGATCTATGAATCCCTAACAAAATATGGCAGAAAAGGACTAAAAGAGTATGGCAATATAAATTTTCATCCCAAAGGGGGCACTTTCAAAGCAATAGGGGATACTATTCAGACAGGATGTCATGTAACCAGTTATCCTGTGGGAAAAGTAGACCTATGGCAACTCAATTAAAGCAACTCTGAGAGCATTTGAATGGCTCAGACCTGTAACTCCGTCAAGTGCTAGACCCAAGTCTCCAAAGTTTCATATTTTCTTATGACATGACACCAATCTGAATTTAAAGTGTCTCACATGACAATAATCTGAAAATTTGACTTCTCCACTAACTTGCCTATTTTTATCAATATTAACATCATTCTTCCAACTACTCACTTTTATATGAAAAAAACAAATTTAGCATTGGTAATCTTCCTTCATGTGGTTGTAATTTGCATCTGATTAATAGGCAAACATCCCAAATACTGGGATTACAGGTGTGTGCCATCACACTGAGCTTAGAATGTTCTTTATATGTTCTTTTTACTGTAGGAATTTCCTAAATCACAATTGATATTGGAAGACTTCTCGATTTTCCAACAAGGTGTATTTATAATCGCATCTTTATTGGCTATTGCCTAAATGCTACTGAAATTATGCCTCTTTCTTTATTTATATTAGTCATTTGTGTTTCTCTTCTGTGAAAACCCTGCTCATATCTTTTATCATTTTAGATAGGGTATTTATCGTTTTCACATTGGTTTGTAGTTCTTTTTGTATTTTAAATATTAATTATTTTTAGTTACTGGTGTTTGTTATAAACATGATTATATCTTCATTGCCTCTGTTCTTAATTTGTTCATGGATCTTGCTGAGCTGAAGTTCTTGTATTTAAAGATGTCAAACTTATTAATCATTCTTTTCATGGGTATTTTATATTTAGTTGTCTTAAACTCTTTTTATTACTTCAATGGTATTTTTATTTGTTGTTGAAAAGAGATGCCTTCGATTTTGTATATTTATCTTATGGATATCTATAATCTCTTATTACTAATAATTTAGCCATAAATCCTACTGTGCTGTATAAGTAAACAATTATAGCATTTTGTGTTTCTTCTTTTCTGAAGATTTAGCTGTATTTATTTCATTATCTTTTCTATTTTCCTTTTCCTGTGTTGGCTAGAACTTTTAGCATCAAATTGAATATAATAGTGAGAATGGGTATCACGCTTTTTTTTTGTACTGGGGATTGAACCCAGAGATATTCTACCTTCAAGTTACACCTTCCCTTTTTATTTTTTATTTTTGTTGTTGTTGTTTAAAAATAGCATCTCAATTAATTGCTAAGAGTCTTCGTACATTGTTCAGACTGTCCTCAAACCTTCGATTCTCTCAGCCTCCCAAGTGCTGGGATTACAGTCTGTATCACACCTGGAATTTTTTTTTATTTTAGAGGAAATGCTTAGAAATATTTCAGTTTTGAATATTGTTCACTGAGGGCTTATTGGTGGTTACCTTTTATGGATTACTTTATTAGATTTTATGGATTTACTTTACATTCATTATCTAGATTAAGAATAAAGATTATAGGCTTAACAGAAATAATTGTGAAGTATTCTGTTTTATTCATTGCATATAATTGGAATTATCTGTTCATTGAAATTAAGTTGAATTTTCCTGCAAAACCACATGGACCTTGAATTTTCCCACAAGGGATTTGAATTACTTCTATTTCTTGACTAGTTGTAATAACACTGATGTAGACTTCTATTTTATATTTTGTAATTTGGGTTTGGAAAATTTTAATTTCCTGTGCAATTTCCCATTTTATCTAAGTGCCAAAATAATTGGGACAAATTTATTAATCTTGTAGATCATTTGCTTAGTTTACTAGACTCTTCAAAGCACACATTTTTGCTTTCTTGACCCTTTCTGTTGTTCTTGGATTGTTTTGTTTTGTGTGTGTGTGTGTGTGTGTGTGTGTGTGTGTTTGGTTTAATTTTAGTTTTAGTTTTAGTTTTTGCATTTCTTGGAATCAAATTCAGGGTCTTGCACATGCTAGGCAAGCTCTCTATCACCCAGCTACACCTTCAGCCTTCTTTTCAATATTTCTAATGTTATCTTTATTGTACCTTATTTTTCCTCAGTTTAATGTTATTTTTCTATGTCTTTAGTGTCTTCACATTGAAAATAAGATGTTAATATATTCAGTTTTCAGGCATATTTATCTTCTAACCCATATATTTAATGCTATAAATATCCACTTGATATCACTTTTTCTCAATTCCCCAAGTTGTCGTATAAAGCAATATCACAATGATTTATCAGTAAGCTTTTTTGTTAAATATATTCATAAGTATTTCTTCTTGTGATACTATAATAAATGGCATTGTTTTGTATTTCATTTTTGCAATTGTTCATTATTAAATTATCAAAAGGGGTTGATTTGATTTTTTGTTTTTGGATCTTATATACTTGCATCTAAATACTTTAGATTCATTTTATGGTCATGTTATTTTTGTTCCATGAGCTATTTGGATGTATTTAATTTCTTTTCTAAATTTATGGAAGCTTTTAAATTTAAATTTTTCTTAGTCCTAACTTAATTGCATATTTTATTATTTAGGTTTTCAGGTTATTTTTTCACTATTGAGGAATGCTAAATGGCCACTTTAAGAAATATTCTACTCACACTTGAGAAGGATGTGAGCTTTTCAAATACTGGGCATAGCATTAATATTTTTTTAATTTTATTTCAAATTCCTCATTTCTATGATAGACAGAGATAATGGATGCATTCTAATGCTTCCACATAGAATATGTTTGAATGAATTTAATAAACTAAATTGAATAAACATACAAACTTCTCATTTCTATATAGTATACATCATGTGATTATGTATAAATTTTTTGTTTATGTTAATACAATCTAGTTCATTAAATATGTTTTTTAAATATTATTCTATATCTTTATTCATTTTTGTCTTCCTAAACTTTCAAAGATTTAAATTTATCTCATAGTTTAATTATGATTAAAATTTTAATAATTTCTTCTTATAGTTTAATTAGTTGATTAATATTTATATTTCATAAAGATAATGATATTCAAGTTTAATATTCCTTTGTTTTCTCTGCAAATATTTTTTTTTTTTTTTTTTTTTTTTTTGTGGTACCGAGGATTGAACGCAGGGGCGTTCTACCTCCGCGCTACGCCCCCGGCCCTATTTTTTTTTATGCTTTATTTTGAAACCGGGTCTCACGAAGTTGCGGAGGGCCTCACTAAGGAGAGAGAGAGAGAGAGAGAGAGAGAGAGAGAGAGCGGGCGCTCTGAGGCTGGCCGCGAACCCCGATCCTCCGGTCTCCGCCTCCCAAAGTACTGGGATTACAAGCGTGCGCCACCACGCCCGGCCAAATATTTTTAACAATTGTTTAATGACCCTTCTCTTTGTCCATAGTAATGTTTTTTAATTATTTAATTAATTTCTTTATACTAGGATTGAACTCAAGGACAATCTACCTCCCCAGATCTTTTTATTTTATTTTATTTTGAGTCAGTCTCTCTAATTCATTGCAGCTGGCCATGAAATTGAGATCTTCCTGCCTCAGTCTCCTGAGTACTAATGCTTTATTTTTAAGGTCCATTTTTACTAATATTAATATGATTACCTCAGGGTGTTTTGAATCATGTTTGTGTTATATATAATTATTAAATAATTTTTCTATCAACTCTTCCATATAAATATGTATTCTAAATAGCATACATCATGATTTTGTATTATAAATGCAAAATTCAGCACACTTGTTTATTGAAATTATTTGTATGCTTGAGTTTTATAAGTAGTAATTCAAATCAATACTTTTTATTTCTTTATAATCTATTATTTCTCTTTTATTTTCCATTTCTAGATAAGTGCTTGTGTGCCCTCCCCCACTTTTCTACTTCCTTCACACTACTTCTTTAGGAATTACAAACCCTATTATTTTATTCTTATGGTGGTTACTTTAAAAAATTGACTATTTACCTTCAATCTACTCAAGTCTAATGATGAGCAATCTCTTACTGCCTGTATTAGTTAATTTTTCATTACTATAATGAAATTCCTCAGGTGGGATAAACTATATAAAGTTAGGAAGTTAGGTTTAAATAAAACTTTAAAAAGGTTTATTTAGCTCCTAGTTTGGGGAATATAAGTCCACACACCATAGTGCTGGCTCATGCCTGGGCTCCCTTTGCCTGTGTCACTGCATGGCAGAGGGCAATGGCAGGAGGGCCTGTGACAGCGACAAGAGATAGTCACATTTGCTGGTGTTGTTTTTAGGTACTGGGGATTGAACCCAGGAGCATTCTTTCTCTGAGCTACACCCCCCAGCCCTTTCAATTTTTGTTTTGAAACAAGGTCTTCTTAAGTTGCTGAGGACTGCCCTAAATTGCCAAGGCTGGCTTCAAACCTGTGATCCTCCTGTCTGAGCTTCTCAAGTCCTGAGATTACAGGCATGTACCACCATGCCCAGCTGTAAATGTACATCTAAAAGGGCTTTTTATATTTATTGTTTCCCCCCAAATTAGCCATAATCATTAGGTTTATAACCATTAGGTTCATAATCATGATTATTAGGCTGAAATATCTATCAATACTTTTTTCAAATGAAAATTCTTACTAACCCATTTATATTGATGACTAATGCTTGTAAAATGCCTTTCAACACTCACTAATCTCATTTTTTTCTCACAATAACTTTGTAAAGTATGCTGGCATCATCGGCATGGTCCACTTTTGCTGAGGTAGCATATTCACAAAAGTTTGGTAATGTGTCCCAAGTATTACAGCCCTCACATAGAGTGAGGACTCTAATTCAGGCCTTATGACTCTAAACCATCACACCTTCCACCACAATATGTCTACTACATTTCTCTCCTCAATTTCAGCCTCTTATCAGACTGCTGGTTGTTTTATGTGACCCAGAGCACCCCAGTCAAAATGTGTAAAGCCCTTTTTGAGGATGATCATTAAATATTTCAAAAAATATTTTTGTTGAAAATTTCTAAAAACCATGTGTTTATAGATATATTTTTCTGCATATCTTCTATATATCATATATAGAATAAATATATGTATATATTTTCAATAAATCTTCTATATTTATTACCAGAAATTTTATTTCTATTGTACTACTACCCATGACAATTACACATTGAAATGTTCGTAAAAGTCCTTTATAAAATTTAATATATTCTTTAGCTTTATTATTAAAAGAAAAATTCAAGTGTTTATTTCACTAAAATTAGAAAGACAGAAAAAATTATTGTTTTCCATCCTGTCTTATTTTTTACCCTAGCATGTGGCTGTAGAGGCTTTTCTACAGAGGCACTTTGGATCATAATTTATGAGGTAGGTTGAATCAGATAATAATGTATGTCATTTATACTTTATCATACTCACATAGCTTTATGGGTGTGTACCTTAGAGGCACACAGGCAAATTTTTATTAACACATGTTTATACATAATTGACCAATTGGGAAGTGGTAAGAAGTAATGGCTGTGATTTACATAGACTAAGAAATGTCTTAGAGCACCTCACCCTGTCTGGAGCCCCCACTGTGACAGATGAGCCAGTGCCTGTGGGGAATGACAGCATGCTATTTATGGCATTTCCTTCTGAGACAATTAAGTAACATATGCCAAGACCATAGGGATTATCTTTGAGCTACACAGTATGTAACTCTATCTGAAGAGAAATATAATATTTTACAAATTTGACAAACCATAAGAAAGTGTAAATCGATTCACTCATTTTAATAAATGAAATAACTTTTTGTGCCTTAATAAGATTTACTTCCTGATAAGAGTATGTTATAAAAGATTAACATGTTATAGACATGTATTATTCAGAAAACATGACATATTTATTTTGTTGGGGGACAATGTTCACAATGAACTCTTACACAGGCTTCTTAATTTAACAACGTACTTCTAACAATTTATTCAATCCAAACCAAATGGAAAACTTGGCTTATTGTAGAAATAATAAAAACTAATGTATTGCACTATTTCCTTGCATGTTACAGTTTGGAAAAGACAGTGGGTCGACCAGGTTTAATGAGGGCTGAGGAAGGAGGAGCTGGGTATGAGGAAGAGGCCTTGTGTTCAGTGATAAGAGTTGACTCAATGCAGTGCTATGATTATGAGGAATACTTACAAGGTCCAGACTATGGCTCCAGGTAGTTTGGGTTTACTGTTCTTGTTTTATTATAGAAGTCATTGAGGTATAGGAAAATTGATCTAAAAATCGAAGTTCCAATGGGAAGTTGGTTACAAATTAGACATAACACATTAAGGAATGTTGGGATTAAAAGGTCCATAAAGGATTCATGATGAAGTCACTGGTGTTTGGCACAAATGTCTCTGGAGGCTTACTTATCTCCATAACCCAGCTTATATCCTTGGCACAATGTAATAATTCAGAAAATATTTGTTAGATGGATGAATGCATAAACAGAAGTAGATTTTTTGTATGTCTACTCAGATTTCAATTTATGACCGATTTCCTTGTATTCCTGAATTTCATGGGGCATGGTTCTTGATTTCTACAAATGTAATGGATTTCAATCCTATGATAAGATGTGTATGGGGTCATCACTGGTAATGAAAGGAAAGAGAGAAGGAAGGAAGGGAGGGAGGGAGGGAGGGAGGGAGGGAGGAAGGAAGGAAAGAAGGAGTCCTTGAAACCTCTCAGAGTCCTAGAGCTGGAGGCAGCTGTAAGAAAAATGAGTCTCTAAAGGTTGTGAAGTGGAGGCTCATCCAGGAACACTGAGCTGGAATGCCCACATCAGAACACAGGGGAATTAATTCACTAATTTCCCTCAACATTTTGAGACTTTTATTTTTTTTACAAATAAGAGGGGAGGGAAGGAAGGAAAGAAGGAAGGAAGGAAGGAAGAAAAAGGCAACTTTAATGGAAACAAATTGACTTTCTTTGCCTTCAAGAAGTTACCATTTTGTCTCTCAAATAGTGGCCATTTAGTAGAGTTACTTTAGAGCAACTCTTGAGCCCAAAGGACAGATATACTACATCATTATGATACTGCCATGAAATGACTTTCCTAAGTTTCCCATTGGATAGATGAGGAGACATGAGGTTGGATGGTAAAACAGTGGCATCAGATGGGAACAAGGGACCCATGGGCCTTGCAGAGGGCTTTGCTGGATTTCCAATAATTTTATATATAAAAATATGTTGCATTTATATAGTTTCTTGCTGTTTAGAAATAATTTCATTTAGCTGGGCGTGGTGGCGCACGCTTGTAATCCCAGTACTTGGGAGGCAGAGACTGGAGGATCCGGGCTTGCGACCAGCCTCAGCTATTTAGTGAGGCCCCGGCAACTTCGTGAGACCCGGTTTCAAAATAAAGTATAAAAAAATAGGGCCGGGGGTGTAGCGTGGAGGTAGAACACCCCTGTGTTCAATCCCTGGTACCGCAAAAAAAAAAAAGAAATAATTTCATTTATAGCTCATTTAGTCTATGCTCCAATTTTACTAGAAATTTATGCTACAATCTATGCAGGCCCTGAAATACATCAAAGAATGAAAAAAAGGCAATTTCCCTTATTTTGTGATATTCAAAAATCCACCTTATGATGTATTTTTTCTTCCCTCCCTTCTCCTTTCCTTTATTATGTCTTTCTCTCTTTTGTGTCTTTCCATCTTTGTACATGCTTATTGAGTTTCTTCTATGTGCCAGACACAGCAATAAATGCAGTTCTCCTTAATTCTGTGCAGCTCTAGGCTGTTCTTCCCTGTCCTCCAAAATCTACCCTCTAAGAATGATAGCACCCTTTTAGCTCCACACTCCTAAACAGATAATGTCAAGAGATAAACTAGTATGAAAAATATTTGTAAACTAAGCTTTATTATCATTGTTTTTGTTGTGTGTGTGTGTGTGTGTGTGTGTGTGTGTGTGTGTATTAGTTACTGGGAATGAAACCCAGAGGTGTTCTCCCTCTGAGCTACATCCCCAGCCCTATTTTAGTTTTGAAACAGGGTCTCATAGGTTGCTGAGGCTGGCCTCAAATCTGTGATCCTCCTGTCTCAGCTTCCCAAGTATGGGGATTACAGGCATGCGCCACCGTGTCCGGCTATTGATTTTTACTTCTATATCTCATTTAATCTTCTAGAGATAAAAACAAAAGAACAAATAGAGGCAGGCTAGATATATTACTCATTCTAAAAATTGCCTAATATTCATGTAAAACACCTACAATGAAAGAAAAACATAGATTTATATTACACTAAATGTCATAACCTGCTCAAAATAGATATGTCAAGCAATGTAGTAAAAGAGCATTGTAGTGCCTGGTAGAGTGGTGTGAACATAGGATCTTTTGCAAATATTACTTCACGAATGTTGCCCCTTATATATTAGCCACTTAATTGATTCCCATGAATTATTTCTAATGATATTCACTCCCTTCCAATTAACAAAAGGTGACACTGATACAGTCTTGTAACATAGGGCTTTGTTGCCCCAGAATTTTTCACTCTTCATTTTCACCCCTTTTCAAAAGAAGTATTCATTATTTCCTATCATTACTCTTGTATAACAAGAGAAAAATTCCTGAAAAATAGTAACTTCAGTGTAAGGACTAGATAGAATTCTTAGAAATCCTTTATATTGTGCATAATTGACAGTAAATTTATTTATTAGAAGGATATTGGGAATTCTCCAGGTTTACAGACCACAGAAACAGTGTTGGGAATGGTCAGGAAAAATGAGTCTCTAATGGTTGTGAAGTGGAGGCTCATCCAGGAACATTGAGCTGGAATGCCCACACCAGAACACAGGGGAATTAATTCACTAATTTCCCTCGACATTTTAAGGCTTTTATTTTTTTAACAAATATTTGTATTTGTAACTGTACCAGGAATTATATCAATTTCTAATGAGATTAATAGAGATAAGTAATCACTCCTTTTTTCTTTGAGTGACTTGAGATAGAAAAACAAACTAGGTGCCTCGACGAGCTGAATCTAGACTAGGGCCAGTGCACCAGCTACCAATAGGGAGCACTAGGAAGTGTCTTCCTTCCATTTCTAAGTGGGGAGGGAGAACGTGGCCTCCAGTGAACTGTGGCAAGGGGGTTTGGAGCAGTGACAGGCCCTAAAAGTGAAAGAGAGGTGTACGTCAAGTAATAAAGGACTATGTCTTAGAATCTATAGAAAATAATAATTTCAATGATTATAAGTTTAATGTAATTTATAGAGTACAACTAAAAGTGATAGGCAGGGAGACTGTTGAAGGCAAATAGAACTCAGAGATTGCTGAAACAGTATACAATCTCAAGTCAGAGTCTTAGAGCTGTAGGCAGCTGAAGGTAGCCAGTCATTCACCGTAATAAGCTTGTTGAGAATTAATCTCTAATTTTTGTGGCAGAATGATTTAAAATTTGCCATCATACATCTTCAGGGTGTTTGTTTGTTTGTTTGTTTGGGTACTGGGGACTGAACTCAGATTCTAGCTTCAAGCTACACCCCCAGCCCTTTTTTTTTTTTTTTTGCGGTACCAGGGATTGAACCCAGGGGCGTTCTACCTCCGCACTACACCCCCGGCCCTATATTTTTATACTTTATTTTGAAACTGGGTCTCACGAAGTTGTGGAGGGCCTCACTAGGTACAGAGAGAAAGAGACAAAGAGAGAGAGAGAGAGAGCTGAGGCTGGCTGCGAACCTGGATCCTCTGGTCTCCACCTCCCAAAGTACTGGGATTACAAGCATGCGCCAACACGCCCGGCCAGCCCTTTTTATTTTTTATCTTGAAACAAGAGTCTTGCTAGGTTGCTAAAAGTCTCGCTAAATTGCTTATGCTGGCCTTGAACTTGCGATCCTCCAGGTGTGAACCACCACACCCAGTGCCACCATACATTTTCAGAGAAAGACTTGAGTCTAGTTTTGTGGTCTCCCTTTTAATTATTATGCCCATTTCTTAATGGTAGCAGGCTCATCAGGAATGGAAGGACTCCTCCCAGGGTCACTCTTCTCTGACTCAGTTCTGCCAATCAATAAATCTGTGGTCTTACTTGATAAGTGTCCAAGAATTCCTTTAAAGTTGCAACCGAGGTAGATCAATGGCTGAGTGCAAGGGCCCACACCTGTAATCCCAGTACTTGGTAAACTAAGACAAGAGGATCACAGGTTTCCAGGCCACTGCATGGCAGCATAGACTTTGTTTCAAAATAAAAAATAAATTTAAAAATGGGCTGGGAGTGTAGCTCAGTGTTAGAATGCCCCTGGTTTCAATCCTCAGTATCACAAAACAAAACAATACAAAACAAAAAGTAGGTCAACTGATGACAGTAAATGAAGTGCTAGGGGTAGTGGTGGCGGTGCACATAATGCTAGAGTTACACATAAACCTCAAGTTTAAGCATTATCATGAACTGACCATTTAGTAATGATATTAAACTATTTGCTAATATGAAACGTGATTTGCCACCACTATATTGCTATTGTACTATAATTCAGTTTATTTCATGAGAATGTACAGTTACCTCTTTTATAAACTATATTCCTCTAAGTTGACATAAATCTTTTCCTGGAAACTCCTCCTTTTGTTTCTAGCCTATGTGAGCTTAATTCAGGAAGTGCATCCTACTTATGTTTGCATATTTACGTCTCCCTCTGCAACCCCCACATATGTATAGCATATGAGCTCTCTCCCAACACCTTTCCTCCTGACACTCTAAACCAAAGAAAGGTACATTGGCATCTTTCAGAAATTCATTGTGACTCCAATAGTGTTCAAGCATCAACCTCCTACCAAACAGAAAAAGAAATATTGGACACCCCTGGAAAAGCTGCAAATATACAGCAGTCTAAAATACAGAAGAAATGCCATAGTATTGAGAAAATTATTTTTGGCCTGTTTGATATCTGGAAATTTAAATGAAATATTAAAAATATATAAAGTATAGAAAATGAGTCTTCTCTTACTCTGTAAGTATGCAAATTGCTCAACAACATTTGAGAGAAATTTATTGAAATTTAAGGCAATTATGAATGTGCCTGTCCCTTGATTCAGCATTTCCACATCTAGAAGTTCATCCTACAGAAATCCTGGGACTGGTACAGGAAGATAAAAATCTAAGAAGATTTAATAAGACATTGTTGATAATATCCAAAATTGGAAACAATCCAAATGTCCAGCAAAATGTAATATGGCTCAATGAGTGTGGTATATGCTTATCATAAAATAATCTGTAGCTTTTAAATGAAATTGGACAGATCTCAATGTGTTGATTTGGAAAGATGGCCAAAATATATTGGAAGTAAAAAGAAATCTGTGTTAACAGTATATATAACTATATCATATTCAACTACATGGTTGTATATATAAACAGAATATTCTGTAGAAATGTATAGAAAGCTGAAACATTTTCTTTGTGGACTTTTTTTGGTGTATTGTAGTCATACATCTTGATGAAGTTTAGGGTGGTAGAGGCATACAAGCACACAGTAGTCATTTAGCCCTCCCCCAGTTCCCACCCTATTCCCTCCCCCTCCCCTCCTTCCCCGTGCTCAGCACAATGATTGACTTTGATAAGTTTGTGTATGTACATTATGTCCATCGAGGTGTTTCCCTCTTCCCCCCTCCCATCTCCCTCAGTTAGGTCACCTTCTTCACTCATCTAAGTTTTCTCCTCCTTTGTCTGGAGTCCCTCTTATGTCCCATTTTCTCCCTAGCTTCTGCATATTAGGGAGAGCATCTGACTTTTCACTTTTTGTGACTGACTAATCTCACTTAGCATAATGTTCTCCAGTTCCATCCATTTCCCTGCAAATGACATAATTTTGTTCTTCTTTATGGCTGCATAAAATTCTATTGTATACATATCCCATAATTTGTTATCCATTCATCTGTTGATGGATATCTTGGCTGGTTCTATCATTTGGCAATTATGAATTGTGCAGTTATAAACATAGCTCTGTTAGTTTGGTTTCCATTTTTTTGGGTAGATATTAAGGTGTGGTATTGCTGGGTCATATGTTAGGTTCATTCTCATTTTTCTGAGGATCCTATACACTGTGGTTGCACTAATTTGCAATCACAGCAACAATGTATTAGAGTTCCTACTTCTCCACATACACACCAGTGTTTGTTGTTGTTTGTGTTTTAAATGAGTTCCATTGTAATTGGGGTTAGGTGAAATCTCAGGGTAATTTTGATTTGCATCTCTCTGATTGCTAATGATGTTGAAGATTTTTTCATACATTTATTGGCCATTTGTATTTCTTCTTTTGTGAAGTGTCTATTTAATTCACTTACCCATTTTTGATTGGGTTATTTGTTTTTTTGGCAGTGAATTTCTTGAGTTCTCTGTATATTCTAGATATTAGTCCCCTATCAGAGAATTAGCTGGCAAAAATCTTCTCCCATTCTGTCAGCTTTCTGTTGAGGTTCTTGATAATTTCCTTTGCTGTGCAGAAGCTCTTCAGTTTAATGCAATCCCACGCATTGATCCTCATTTTAATTTCTTCTGCCTTTGGGGTCTTATTGAGGAAGTTTTTACCCATGCCTATGTATTAGAGTGTTGGTCCTATGCCCTCTTCAAGTAGCTACAAGGTCTCTGGTCTAATTTCCAGGTCTTTGATCCATCTTGAATTGACTTTTGTGCAGGGTGAGAAAGTGGAGCTTATTTCCATTTTTCTGCATATGGATAACCAGTTTTACCAACACCATTTGTTGAAGAGGTTCTCTTTTTTCCAGTGTATGTTTTTGGTCCCTTTGTCAAAAATCAGTTAGCTATAAGTGTGTGGGTTTGTTTCTGAGTTCTTCTATTCTGCTCCAAAGGTCTATGTGTCTGCTATTGTGCCAATACCATGCTGTTTTTATTACTATGGCTCTGTAATATAGTTTGAAGTCAGATAGTGTGATGACTCCTTCATGGTTCTTATTGTTGAGAACTACTTCAGCTATTCAGGGTTTTTTGTTGTTCCAAATGAATTTAAGGACTGATTTTTCTATGTCTGTGAAGAATGACTTTGGTAATTGAATGGGTATTGCATTGAATCTGTAGATCATTTTTAGAAGAATGACCTTTTTGATATTTATTCTGCCTATTCAAGAGCATGGGAGGTCCTTTCATCTTCTAAGATCTTCAATTTCTTTTTTCAATGTTTTATAATTTTCTTGTAGAGGTCTTTCACCTCCTTGGTTAGGTTTATTCCCAAGTATTTTATTGTTTTGGGGGATATCGTGAGTGGAAATGTTTTCTGGATTTCTTTTTCAGTGGATTTATGGTTGGCATATAGAAAAGCTTCTGGAAATTTTAATTGATCATCTTTATTATTTAAATTACTGAACTTTGCTAGCCTTTGCAAAAACTATATGTACTAGCCTTATAATCAAAAAAGCTTAAAATCAAATATTTATTATAGCATAAAGTAGAATGATTAGATTATACTCAGGATGTACATACACAAATATATCAAAGTCAACTACTATGCTGAGCAGGAGAAGTAGGGAACGGGGAGGGAATGGGGATGGGAATTGGGGGAGGGCTAATTGACCAATTTGTGCTTGCATACTTCTACCACCCTGAAACCTATCGAGATGTATGATTACAATGCACCAATAAAAAAGGAAAAAAAAAAAGCAGTGAAGACACCATGTCTAATTTTGTTAAAAAAATTAGCTTATTTAAAAAACATTAGCAAGCCGTGCATGATGGTGTAATCATCTGTAATCCTAGAATTGGGAGGTTGAGAAAGGAGGATTGCAGGTTTGCGATCAGCCTCAGCAACTTAGTGAGATTGTCACCAACCTAGCAAGACCCTGTTCCCCCCAAAAAAGAAAAAAAGTGCTGGGGGGGGTAAAGCTCAAAGATAGAATGTCTCTGGGTTCAATCCCCAGTACCACAAAAGTAAATAGATAAATAAATAAATTAATTAATTAATTAACAGCATTAACAACATACCTTTAAATTTAACAGTATTTATATAGGTGAGGAATTTATGATTTTTGCAAATATCTGTATTTTTTAAATTCCTTTTTTAATGTTAAAAATATATAACAGCACACCAAATTATAAATGACTTAGGTATTATTGTACATGTTACAAAATGATTTGATTTCACTGAATCAAATCTCACATGGCGATTTTTGAACAAATTTCAAGACTTAATCATAATAGTAAAATTGGTTTTCAAATACCCTCTATAATTTACTCACATTATACCCAAAACCATTTATGTAAAGCACATCTTAGTATGAATATCATATAATGACGGTTAACATGCAGGAATTTAAACTCTTGGCATGCTCAAGAAACTTGAAAATTACACTCAGCAATTTTACAAAAAAAATTCTCGTTTTTATTAGGAAAATGGAGAAGTGAAAAAACAAATGTATTGAAAAAGATAGTGGTGAAATGAATAAATATGTCAGCAAATAGCTGTGTATATGTATGTGGGTATCATTCATACATATGTAGCAATAACTATGTGCCCGCAGTGTTCTAAGCATATTGCAAGTGTTGATTCATCTTGTTCTCACAGAAATCCTAGGAGTGTATACCATTAAAATGCCTATATTTTGTAGATGAGGAAACTTAGGTACAGAGAAATTAAGTAACTTTCTCAAGAATAATAAAACATATTAGTAATTGAATCAACAGAAGGCCACAATACTCACTTCACAGAAAGAAGTATTAGTCAAGGAATTTGGTAAAAATTCAGACCCCTAGTGTTTATTATATATGAGGCTTCATAGAACAAAAATCTGTTCTTGGATTTACTTAGGTTCCCATCTGCCTTTCAAGTTCCATACTACAAGTTAATGTGTAAAATGAGAAGCTTACCTCATGTAATTTGGTAGAATTCCTAAAAGATTCTACCACCCTGAGGTATAATTTCAATATATTTCCTATTTCATTCAAGTTTCCTTGATGTATGGATTACAAACCTGAGAAGATGCGTCAAGTCCTGTGTGTGATGGTGTGGCCTGGGCCAGCCCCACCGAGGAGACGAGCAAGCATCCATTTGGTATGTCACCTTTCAGTCTCCTAAATCCTGGTATTTCAGGTTCTTTTCCAGATGTTCATTCAGTGCTGCGGTTTCTCAGCCATGAATTTTTGTTAGAGGTCAACTTCAGTATGTGATGAAATCATCCATTAATAAGGTGCTATTCTCTCTTGCATGTAGCTATTTGAAAAATTTTATAGAACATTTGAGGACATAAAAAGAATTCAAAAGACACGATTTTCTAACAATAAAATTTTGTGACCATGAGAGGTTTTGGTGTAAGATGGTTTTTCCAGTACTCCCTATGCCCTGCCACACAAGCAAACCTTGATTATATTTTCAGAATAATCTCAATAAAATGATTGGTTTTTCATTCCTGCCAGCATTACCACATGAATATCTGATAATAAAAAAATCTTACAATGTAAAGGAAAAAGTATTCTTAATTTTAATTCAGATGCAGTCACATTAAAATAAAGTTGTAAAATTTAAACTATGTCTGATTTTTTTTTTAAATCTGCTACATTTCTGCTTACTCTCTCTTTCCTCATCCCCAGTCTTGGCAAAGCACACACATTTCATTATTTGCGTGTAAAGCAAAAGTACTTGCTTTAAGAGTCCACATCCTTCTTATCTTAGCTGTGTAGCCTTTGGCAAATTCTTTAACTTCTCTGGGCCTCAGTTCCTGATTCTATAAAAAGGAAACAATAGTGGTATCTGTGTCAAAAGATGCTTATGAGGGTTGAGTAACTTAATGTACATAAAATGCTCAGCAGAGTATCTGGTACATAAAAGAGCTATATAGTGGTTAGGCATTACTGTTTTATAAAGATTAAATTGGGTATGTTGTAGTTTAATGCAGTTCTATAGAATACTTATTTTTAATTGTATATTTTATGATAAAACCAATACATGTTCATTACTACAAACATCAAAAAATACATACAAACCCAAGAAGCATAAAATTTCCCCTGGTTGTAATCTACAGACAGGTAGCAGCAATACTTTAATCTTACTTTTATGTGCACACATGACACATATTAACATACAAATGTGGAAATGCTATTTTTTCTGATTATAAATAAATATAGGTCTAAGGAGACTTGGGTCAAGATGAGAGGCTGAGAACAAACATCTACTTCCACTCCTCTCACATCTTTCTGTCCTCAAATGTTTTAAAATAATCCAAAGTTTTTTTTTTTTTTAATTTAACAGTCTAGAGAAACAGGAATTGAGCCAAGAGCTCTTCTAGCTATTATAATGAGCTATTAAAAACAGAAATAAGAGTCAGATAGAATATAGAAAAACTACACCCCTCAAAACAGTACACATTCGAAAACTATTGAGGAGGAAGTATATCCAGAGAAACTAGGCATGTGAAATCGACAAATACGGCCGGGCGTGGTGGCGCACGCTTGTAATCCCAGTACTTTGGGAGGCAGAGACTGGAGGATCCGGGTTCGCGGCCAGCCTCAGCTCTCTCTCTCTCCCTGTCTCTCTCTCTCTCTCTCTCTCTCACTCACTTAGTGAGGCCCTCCGCAACTTCGTGAGACCCGGTTTCAAAATAAAGTATAAAAAATAGGGCCGGGGGTGTAGCGCGGAGGTAGAACACCCCTGGGTTCAATCCCCGGTACCGCAAAAAAAAAAAGAAATCGACAAATACACAGAAAAAGATGGTCCCTGAAATGGAAAAACTGCATTAAATGTATACTCAGGACAGCAGCCCTGCCCCTTTAGTTTCTTTCGTATTATTTTATGTTTATTTATCTTTTGTGGTGGTAGGGACAGCCCCATTTTATTTTTTATTTTCAAAGAGGGTCTCACTACATTATGGGTGGTCTCACTGAGTTGTCCAGGCTGGCCTCAAACCTGTGATCTTCCTGTCTCAGCCTCCTAAGTACTGGGATTTCAGGAGTATGCCACCTGAATTTGATCCTGAGACCTTCAGAGCGGGAGTGAATTGCTTGGTCACCACTTGGTCACCCATGTAAGTGAGAGAGAAGTTGAAGCAACTAAAGACATTATAATCATCTAAAGAGATAAATGAAGGGAAAACAGTTCTGAAAAGCACTCGATCTCCAACAGGCAAGTCAAGCCATCCTCACTTTAGAATCTGGAGCATGTAGGTTGCTGCCTATCTTAGTATCCACGTACTGTAAAGCAAAGCCTGTATCTTATGATTTCCATTCCCTCCTTACACGGAGCCTGCAGCCATCCACCCCATGTATGGGATAATCTGTCTTGGAAACATTTCAATAAAATGCTGAGGAAACCAACATCACCATGCACTAAATTTATCATTCATAACAATGAATATGATGGAGGCAAACATCTTGAAAGAGAAGGACAAAAATGAGTGTATAGAATAGCAGGTATATAAAATAGGAAAACTGCAGTAATTATAACCAAAATAAAATTGACATCTTTAGAATATATTATGGGCCGTTTCTTTTCAAACCAGAATAGGCTGCTGTGAAAAAGGAACAGTCAGAAAGCAGGGGAGATAGTAGGAAATGAAAATTATAAGAAGATCTCAATAAATAGAGTGGATTTAATTTGCAGCATACATCTTTGTATTGAAAATGTTCCTTAAGTGTTGAATGGCCTAAATTTAAAAATCATGGTTAGATATGTAAAATTTCTAAAATTATTAATAAATTTCTAGGGGAATAAAAACAAAATTGAGTCAGGTTTCTTGTTAAGAAGATGTTGGGAAAGAATATCTTAAAGCAAGTTCTTAAAGAATGATAATTTAATACTAAAAACCCAGAACTACTTAAAACACAACTAAGATTAAACAGCAAAATAAAGGCATTTGCATCAGTAACACAATAAGATTTCTCCTTTTACATTTCTATCTCTGAAAGAATTAGAATGGACTGCAGGAAAATGAAGGCATACATACAGAGAAGAAGAACATCTGAAACTCAAGAAGCAAGCACGGTGGCACAAATAAGTACGAAATAATTTTAGCATTTCCAACAAAAGACACAATAAATTGTTATTTTATTCACTGGCAGACTAGGCAAATATACTTGCCACAAATAAAAGATTAAAGCATTTTTATATAAAATGTCTTATAAACAAGAAAACTGTAACCAAATAAGTGAATTTTAAAGAGTTAGTTAGCAAATTATTTGATAAGACCTACATATGGCTATAAAAATGAACATAAAAATCAAGAGAAACTAAAATAATGCAAACAAAAACAACATAATTTCATTTTCTCCTGTGTATTGGAAAGAAATACATGTATGTGATAATCTCCAGTGGAGAGGACACTCAATATAGTGGGAGAAAATGTTAAGATTCTCTAAAATACACCAAAAATCAAGGTACATGTATCCTTTAACCCAAGACCTGCACTTTTATATGTTTGTCTTCAGAAATGCAATTTGTATATAAGAATATTGCTTTCTGTATTGATCTCCAATAACCAAATATGAGATACTACCTAAGCACCTATTAGTAAGTTAAATTAATGATCTCTCATTAGTGCAATATAATAATACATATAAGTTAAAGTAATGTCTGTATGCACTAAAATACACATAGCTTGAAAATATCAGTAAATGAATAAAGAACAACTTGAAACCTAATCACCACTTTATGCCATGTAAAATAAGAAACACAGCTACAGTTGTAAATGTACTTAGGTACTAAACTACTCACTAGGAATTCAGATCTACTTCTTGAGACAGGAAACAAAAATAACAGTTGCTTAAGCAAATAAAGGCTTATTACTGTGTATAGAGAAGAAATATAAAGATGGACCATGAGTATTAGAACAATATCATCAGAAATCCAGCTTTAAAGCTAGGTCATTTATTTTTGTTATTTGGCCCTTTTCAAGGCGTGACCCTTGTCATTTTGTTTGAAACACAGGCTGCTCACTAACTGCTCTCCATCACTGCTCACCAGCATCTTGACAGAGCCCTAGGAAGGAAAAAGTAAAAGACAAGGGGGAAGGAGGAGTATGACCAAAGAATGTGTCCTACTTTTAAAAGTTTCTCCAACACTCATCGTAATGACTGCTGCTGTTTTATTGTCCAGAAGGACATTACATCCCTTTTTGCAAGGAAGCTTGAAGGAAAGATCCCCCCTCCCCATGTTTATTCTAAAGTATTGAATAACAAGTAGGTCTTTCCACACATGTATGTAAGAAAATATGTAGAGCATTAAGGACTGGGTAATTCTCTAGGAAAACAGTGAGTTGTTGAGGTCAGAGAACTAGAGACAGAGGGGAAGTGTAAAGACATGAAGAAAAAGTACTGTAACATTTTACACTACATTTTTGGTGTTGAAACAAAAATTACCTGTTTTCTTTCTTTCCTCCTATACTTTTTTTCCTAAAACAGTCTATCAAAGATTGATTTTCCAATGTTTCTCTAATTCTTATGCTCATCCTGTATCCTTATAAAGTCATCTGAATATAAGATGTAAAAGTAAGAAAATAAATAGAAATTCTCACCTACCTTCTTTTCCGTCCTCATCACCCAACACATAATAACTGGAGTGCGTGCTCATGGCACAATAACTGTCTTTGTACTTTTTTTTTATGGTGCTGGGGATTGAAGCCAGAGGCATTCTACCTCCAAGATACACCCCCAGCCATTTTTTATCTTTGTTTTGAAACAGGGTCTCACTATGTTGCTAAGAGTCTCACTAAATTGCTGAGGCTGGTCTTGAACATGCAATCCTCCTGTCTCAGCCTCCAAGGACTGGGGTTACAGGCATGCACCACCACACCCAGTATCTTTATACTATTAAACAAAGAAGTGAGGATGAACTTAAAATTGAAAATTAGGAATATTTTTTAGAATTTTGTTTCTTCAGGCCAGAGTTTTTTGTGCATATGTGTCTGGGTCTATGAACTATTTATTCAGGAGAGACTTAGGAACTTAAGCTATCTCTTCCTCTGCAATCACATTAAAATAAAACTAGCAATGAAATAGAGCTGGAAAACAAATACCTTATATTTAAGTGTCATAAAAATCTTCATGTTTGTGTATGATTCCCATAAATTAAAGCACAAATATTCTCTTTTATATAACTATATTCAATGGGCACAAATAAAAACAATAAAGAAAATAGCACTGAATTTTAATCATTGAATTATTATTTTTCATTGTGATATATAATCTTCCTGCAAGAACATTCATAAGTGTTTTTTTTAATTTTTATTTTTTTGGCATGGGGGATTGAACTCAGGGGCATTCTACCTCTGGGCTACACCCCCAGCCCTAATTTTTATTCTTTATTTTGAAACAGGGTCTCACTAAGTTGCGGAGGGCCTCACTAAGTAGCTGAGGCTGGCCGTGAACCCGGATCCTCTGGTCTCAGCCTCCCAAGTACTGGGATGACAAGTGTGTGCCACCACGCCCAGCTGTAGGTGTTTTTATTAAGGAAATTTCAACTGTTTTAAAAACTAAAAGCATAAAATTATTGATAAGAAATAAAATAATTATTTTAATTAATTATTCATGAATCATATGATTTCACTAGTTTTCAATAGTTTTCAGAGGAACTTGGGGACAAAAATTATTATCTTTATCTTTCTTTGATTATTGTTTCACTCATGATATTTTAAATATAATGATTAAGAATAACATTTTAAATTTCATCATTACAAATATCATTACCAAAAATAAGTTCATCTTTATCCTTTAAACTTACTGTCATTAAAATCTACTGTAAATATTCAGTTAATGCTTTTTATCTCATAGGTGAGAAAATGACATACTTTGCCAATACTATATTTTTAACATGAGTGCAGTTACATCAATATTATTATAATTAATGATTACATCATGCTTTAGGAGGAAAGTACAGAGAAGGTTGTATTAACATGCATGGCACACCATTGTGATATCAATACTCATTTTACTGTTCAGATTTTTTTAAGCTAATAGCTGTCAAAAATACCCATTATAGGCTAGTCTATAATTTGTAGAAGTCAAGTAATACATTTTTTCTGAAGGTATAATGGATGCTCCATGGAGCAATTATTTTAGAAAGACAACTTCATCTCAGCTGTCTCGTGCCAGCAGAACTATTTAAGAGCCTAAGATGCATAATTCAACATGGAAGGGCTGTCAGAGTTGAGAATACCTTTAAATTATAAAAACTTAGCACCACGAGTCAGTTATAATTATAATGGAAATGTAGTTTTCTGTCATTTTATCAAGGCAAACATCTCTCAAGAAGCAATTTTGCGTGTTAAAATATTTTGGCAAAGTGACTTTTGATTCCAAAGGGATACAGATTATCTGGTTTTATACCTGAATATTTTTCTTACAAATTGAGTTTAACAGCATGAACTGCTTAAGATGGCAAACATAAGAGTATTATTAAAATCCCATTGGAAAATCTTGCAAGGAGACCACAGTATATAGTAACTCACCAAGGCAGGGCAGGTTGTGCATAAAAATATATTATTTTAATAGAAAAATATGACAGGCAGTTCTTCATCTGACATCCAATTATTTTACATGGGAAATAAGTGAATATAAAAGTGGTTGCCATCTCAGACAGTCTTCTTTCCTTGCAAATATTTTCATGATTAAAAATTAAAGCGAAGGGGTGATAGTTCAACATCCTCCAGGATTCTTAGTTTCTTTGCCTTTGATGACTTCCCCAAAACTTTCTAATCATGGTAGATTTTTGCCTTCCTCTTATTCTATAATTTTTATACTATTGTGAGAGATATAAAGTAAAAATTAAGTTGTTTTGGGGGGCTGGGGAGGGAGCTCAGAGGTAGCTCAGAGATAGAGCACTTGCCTAGCATGCACAAGGCCCAGGGTTTGATCTACAGAACTCCAAACATACACACACAAAAAATTAAATTGTTTTCAAGAAAATAAACTACAGAATAAGAGCACATTACTATATATGACAAACTTCAAGTTCTCCTGTAAATTCAAATAGATGGAATATTAAAACAAGTTCAGATGTCACAGTTTTATTATACCAAGTTTGAGTAACAGGAGTTACTCTGATCAGTCAATTTAGTAAATTGCCATAAAAATAATTCTTTTGGATAATCAATATATTTTTCAACTTTATATTAGTTGTTTTTTTGTATTGACCAGGAATATGAACAATTATTTTTCTGAATAATTTGAACAAACTTTGGGTGCTCAACTTATTTCCAGAAATGAATAGACTGACTCAGAAATTTTCACTTTCTCAGAGTATTTATTGGGTTTCTAATATTTGCATCACTTTTTCCAATTTTATCCTTGAAACCAAAATCAGGGTGTATCTAATATTATTCAAATTATTAAGTATTTTTTAATAAAATCAAGCCCAAACTGCACTCAATTAGACTGAGCAAAATATATAACAACTCAAGTATTGATTGCATTTTCAATTCATCAAATGTTTGTTCAGTGCAAAATATATTTCTTTTTTGGCCACTGGAGACATATCAATAAAAAGGACAAAATTCTCCCATCATGTGGTTATGTTATTTATCTAATACAAAAATAGGAAACCCAGTGAGTTAAACATAAATTTCAGAGATAATTAATACAT
>PVJS01005041.1:47792-66133 GCA_004027185.1 Glis glis
GAGGCCGAGACAGGAGGAGCACAGGTTGGTGGCCAGCTGTAACAACTTAATGAGGCCCTCTGCAACTTAGTTAGATCCTGTTTCAAAATAGAAAATAAAATAGGGCTGAGAGTGTAACTCAGGTAGGATTCTCCTGGGTTCAATCCCCAGTAACTAATACACACACACACACACACACACACACACACACACACAGTGATGTACTCCTGAAATCCCAGTACTTTGGAAACTGAGACAGGATGATGGGAGGTTCGAAGCCAGCACATAGTAACTTAGTGAGACCCTGTTTCAAAATAAAAATAATAAAAAAAACAAACCTAGGGCTGGGTTTGTAGCTCAGAGGTAGAGCACCCCTGGGTTCAATCTCCAGTACAAAAAAAGATACAAGAAAAGAATTATTCATACATATGTGAAATCTCTATAAATAGGAGAAAATACATATGAAAGGAAAAGGGAAAGAATCGAAGAGAGAAAGGTGCTTTCCTATTTTATGCTAGTCGCTTCAATCTTTGTTATGTTCTTTTGCCTACACAATGATGGAGGAGTAAGTTTTTCTTAAAGTAATTAAATTGAAGTACTTTTAATTCATCAACTTGTAATTATTTTTTAGGAAATTTTTACAAACTTACCTGAAATTATATTAAGAGATGTATTAATTCACCTTTAGAGAGAATCTTGAGTTTTCCCAGAGAATATTTTGCAAACTATTTTAGTATTTTTATTACACACAGAACATATTTTATTCTGCATTGAATTTTTACTTATATATATACATATGTGAACACACATATAGACTTTTCTTCCATAATGGGAATTGAATACAGGTGCATTATACCACCAAGTTACATCCCCAGCCCTATTTTATATTTTATTTTGAGACAGGATCTTGCTAAGTTACCATATGCTGGCCTCAAACCTGCTATCTTCCTGTCTCATCCTCCCAAATACTGGGATTACAAACATGTGCCACCATACCGGGCTCATACATACAGACTTCTTGAAAGACATGCCATCAAAGATTTAAGCTAAACCAGGTATTGTGGTGCACACCTGTAATCCCAGTATGCCTGCTTTACCTATTGTCACTCAAGATGGTATTTTAATGCTTGCAATCAGTACTTGAAACATTTCCATGTTCACATATAGAAGCGACTTTTAATGTTGTGTTCTTATCCACAATGGTACAATCTTACAGACATCATAATGCACCGATTTTTTTATCATTACAAGAATTAAGTGCATTTTGCTGAGAAATTGAATGTGGCTACAGTATTATTTTATTGTATCACGGAGGTAATCATTATCTAGAAAATAAGGAATAATGCACTACGGTAATGCACTACACATGTGATTACTTTTAGTATAATGCAGTATAATGCTTAAATTAATTCCAAGTAACTTCCTAATTTTATTTCAGTCCAACTAGATTGCAAGTCATTGGGAAGGAGAATATAAAATGTAACCAATATTTTATTTGATTCATTTTGACTGAATCATGAACTGCTATAACACATGAAGGTTCTGGAAATGTTAATTGCTTCAGAAGGAAATTTAATCATTCTTCTTTGGTCATCATTGTGAGTAAATGAATGGAATTCAGAAGTGACAGAAATATGGAAAGTTTCATTTGTATGGAATTGGGGTGAAAGAAAAATTTTAAAAGAAAGGAATGAGGAAGAGAGAGAAGAAAATGGAGAGAGAGCAATAGAGAGGGAAATAGATACAGTGATTTTTGCAGGGTGGATATGAAGCAAGAAGAAAAGAGCTTATCTGTGTGTTCAGCAAATTGGAAAACTAAATAGGCAAAGCTCTCAGTTTAACTTTTAGATTTACCTTTTTTCGTATTCTTCTCTAATATAACAGTTCAAATGGGAACTTAAAATTAATGCTATAAATATAGCCTTTTAATACAGTCTTGCATTGTGCAGAATATCACATTAGGTCTTTCTAATGAGTCAACAAAATTTCTACATTGCCCTCTAATACTCTAAAATTAAGAAATTTAATAATAATTAATAATAAATATACGCATTTTAATAGAGGAAGAGTTAGTTGTACAACTTTTACGATGCCAAGCTTAATATTCAGCTCAAACTGTGAAGCAGAGTGTTTGTGGTGTGGGACCCTGTCAACACCGCTCTTCTCTTTGAAGACAGAAGCATTTTGAAGCTGACTCATTTCAGATAGCCAAAAGGACAGTGTGTTGTACCCCATCTGGGTATGGCATCTTCACAATTATTCCTAACATAACTTATCCATCGCTCACTCTGTCCATTCCATTTATCTCTTAATTTATGTTTCCTTCTTTCTTTGCTTCTCAGATCACTAAAATAAAATACAACTTCATGTAACTCTAATTCAATAGAGTTAGATGCTCACTTTACCATCCTCTATCTGAAATTATTAAGCATAGAAGTAGTTTTTATCCTGCATTATTTGTGAAATTTGCTTAGATATTGTAACTGTGGGGTTAAATCAATTTTAAACCATGTTTGATCCCAGTTTATTTAGCATCAGGGATTCCATATAATGTGAATTTTAAAATAACAAATGACAAAAATACCAGATATATTGTTGATGAGTAAGTGATATTTAAATCACTGAAAATTCAAAGATGCTAAAATGGTTGCAACTGAGTAGCCCCATATTTTGGATGATCCATTAAGAATCACATAGCGCTTATGACTTCTTAGGACCCAATCCTTAGAGTGTACCTTTTTTTTTTTTGTTTAAATAATCATTGTCCTCTATCATACGCTTTTATTTCAGTAATGGAAGCCACAAGAACATTTTTTAATTATTTAAAACCCCAGAATAAAACATATTCAAACAGAAAAATAAAAAAAACACTTAATGGCGCAAAGAGAAACACCAACAAATTACCTGATATTTCACTATAGCCCCCCAAAATGACTTACACCATTGTAATGGAGCGTCCTGCATGTATATTGTACATAAACATGGGTTAAGAGGGTTTTAGATAGAATTTTGCAATGTGCAGAGAAAAGTATTGAAAATAAAATAATGTCTATTCAAACTCAGCATTTGAATGAATGGAAAGAGATAAAATCAGCATTTACTATTGACAGTGGCAAATGATGAGGGAAATTAGTTCCCAAGCCAACTTTGAAATGTAGTCAACAAATAGGATGTAATGGGGCATGGAAAGGGAATG
This sequence comes from Glis glis, assembly GCA_004027185.1. Lineage (NCBI taxonomy): Eukaryota > Metazoa > Chordata > Mammalia > Rodentia > Gliridae > Glis > Glis glis. Next base: position 50,968 of record PVJS01005041.1, read on the forward strand.
GGAGTTAAGAGAGAAAAGATGGCAATAGATATGAACCTTGAATTCTTAGTTTACTATTTTATTTGTTTTGATTGCTGTCGGAATTAACTAACGATGCCATTTTGTAAATGAAGTGAATATAGCAAAGGTTTCTTATCTCACTCAGTTTTCTTTAGATCCCAGAATTTTCCCAGGCTCAGTATGATGTTTAGGATTTTCTTTCTCCCCTGGTTCTACTTTCTTTGCTTCCCTCCACCTACATACACTTCATAAGTTCACATAACTTTTTAATAGGAACCATTACAAAAATTACAAGTATCTGAAATCTCTTGTGGTTTGAGGGCTGGTAAAACAGTTATGTAGGCTGAGTTGAGGGAGCAGACCCTTCTACAGAGAACTCTATGCCAGTCCAACATTCTAGACTCAGTAGTTTCAACCTGAATCTCATTTTACAAGACCGTGTTAAAGCCAGACCCCATCATCTCATCATAGCCAGGCCCAGCCTTTCCCTTTCTTCCCCTTTTCACTGAGCCTTTATGATCTAAAAAATGTCTTGGTCCAATATTCGTGAATTCTATTAGCAGCGGCATTCTTGCACTTACGTCAAGTTATACTGCATATAAATGGAGGATAAAAGGATTACCAGATTATAAATCAAACGAGAGTTTCTGGCAGTATAAATCTCAGCTGTGTCAGGCTCTTGTGTTAATGGAATTGCAGAATTCCATTGGCCAGTAAGAATTCAAATTCGATGTTTGAGACCTGGCTAATTTTTCACAGGACTTCTTCGGTGAAGTACTGAAAATAAAGTGCGAGATTTACACGCAAATTTGTATGAAGTCTTAACATTGTTTTTTTAACACAGTGCCCAAAGTATTATTGGCATTTGAAAATGCATTGTAACATCCATATTGCACAATTTAAAGGTGTTCTTGAAACTTATTTAGCAGCCTCATCTTGCAAAAAAATGTAGCCAAACTGTGTTACATGCAAACTAAATAGTTTATGTAATATTGAAGTAAATGAGGGTGATTTGGTCAATGGATTAGGATCCAATAGTATATAGAGTGTGGTTCAACCTAATGACTGAACAGCTATGTTCAAGCTAATCAATTAATTCAGTCAAACAATTACATAAAATTTTTTGTGTTTGAAATTGTATATGTTTGTATAAATAATAATTGTCTTTATTTCTAACTACATACCTAATATTGATACACATGGTGGTATCTATTTATTAAAGTATTTCTAAATATATATCTAATATTGATACACCTGGTAGTACTAATTTATTGAAGTTATATTATGTGGTGGTTATATGTTGTAATAAATTCTGAGATAGTGAAAATAATCTTTATTTGTGGTAACTGAAAATTTATTTTTCCATAAAATAGTGTAGATATTATCTAACATTAAATATTAATTCATTCATCATAATAAGAATATCAAGAACGTATAAATTTGAGGCTCTTGTAGGATTATGAAATATAATGAGATATATCTACCTATGCCAAAAGGGGGACTTATTGTTAATGGTCTCCTTCACTAGAAATTGAAGTAATTGTTCTTTCTATGCAGGCAATAGTGGCCACAAAAAGTGTCTCTTCTACTCAATATTTTTGTCCATTCTCTACAGAATTGATCATGTGACAGGCCACTGTCAGTCTGCACAAGATCTCATTGTGATATTATTTCATTTTATTTATCTTAAGATATTTCTGCCTTGATCTTTTCTTAGATTCTAAATGCTACACAAAATGGGCATGTCTGACAAGGATGTACGGATTAGCCCAAATCTTTCAGTGTTTAAGAACCATGACTGATGCCAAAAAGTCATCAAAGCTGGGTGTGGTGCTTCCAAGCTGATACTGGGGAGGCCAAGATAGGAGGATCACAGGTTCATGGCCAGGCTTAGCAACTTCTAGCAAGGCCCTCTGCAACTTAGCAAGACCCTGTTTCAAAATAAAACAAATAAATAAAATAAAATAAATATTGGACTGGTGGTATAGCTCAGAGGAATAATGCCCTGAGTTCAGTCCCCAGTACCGCCCCCCCCCATTCATATAGAAGTGGATCTCAGAATGAAAACTTTCTGACACTTTTGCTCACAATACTCCCTGTAAAGTCTTTTTTTTTTTACTTTAACTTGTCTAAAAACATGCTTTACATCTAGTCAGAAAACACTCATTACTTTAGTACCCATGTTGAGTCTTGAGTGTAAAACGGTTTGAAAGAATGACTATCCCTGACTTGTCCTCCTCTACATTGTCCTAGACCCCAAGGCCCACTCTCCCAAGCTGGAGTCTAGTGCTGGTAACAGACCAGAAAATACTATGACATAACCATGGGTTGAAACAGTTTCCATTGTTTAAATATTTATAGTGAATTGAGACACACAGACCATATTTTAGCTGACTTTAAATGTGACTGTCTGACACGGACCTTCAGGAATAATAAGGGGCCCATGCGACACTGACAATGAGGAAAGTCACCGCGAGCCAGGAGAAAGAACAAGGAATGGCATTGGGTAGGAGCCCAATCACGGTGGCTGCCATGGCTGAAGGACGGAGCATGAAGAGAGAGCAGAAAGGTACACGATACAGTTCAGGTTTCACAGCGTTGTCCCTGGAAATAGTACACACTGGAGAGCTGAGGAACTGGACTCAGAAAGAGTAATTGGGCAATTACTAAAAGAATTCATGAAAAAGATACTAGAGTGGCAGGGCTGGGTCACATAGTGGCTCCATTCCCAGGCTTTTAAGGAACCTCCACACTGATCTTCATAGCAGCTGCATTAATTTACAATCCCATCAACAGTGTATGAAGTTCCTATTTCCCCACACCCTCGCCAACATTTGTTATTGTTTGTAATATTGACAATTTCTATTCTAACTGGAGTTGAATGAAATCTCAGTGTCATTTCGATTTGCATTTCCCTGATTGCTAATGATGTTGAACATTTTTAATATGTTTATTGGCCATTTGTATTTTTTCTTTTGAGAAGTTTCTATTCAAATCCATTGCCCATTTTTTATTGATGTCAGATTACTATAGGGATACATGCATTTCCATGCTTATAGTAGCACAATTCACAATAGCCAAACTAAGGGACCAGCCTATGTCAACAGATGAGTGGATTATGAAATTATAGTATAAATACACAATGGGATTTTACTCAGCTGTAATAAAGAACACAATTATGTCATTTGCAGGAAAATGGATGAAAATCAAGAACATTATGCTGAGTGAGATTAGCCAGTCACACAAAGTGAAGGATCATATGTTTCCACTCATATGTAGAAGCTAGAGAGAAACCAGGAAATGAAGAGGACATCGGGTAAATTAGGGGAGACACTAATAGAATAGCAGAAGGGTATTTGGGTAGGAGGTGGGGAGGTGAAAGAGAAGACCTGATGATGGAAACAATTTAAATAATGCTTTATTCATATATGAAGTTATCTATATCAATGTTAGTATTATCTATGGGGGGAGTGCGGCCGGGTGAGACCCAGGGGAGACACAAGTGCTGTGTGCATGTGAGTTTCTATTACTCTGAATCTCACTGTGATGTATAATTACAATGTAAAAATAATATATTTAACCTTTCAAAAAAAGATACTAGAGCTTAATAGTTGGAATGAGAACTCAAAGAAATTAGACTAGAAAATGAGTTCAGTAGAGAACCTCAGAGATGGTTTCATTGTCTCTCTGTCCTGTTATTCATTTGTTGCTGTGCACACATCATACAGAAATTGACTAAAATATTGATGGTGCTGCTTACTAGATGTGTGACCTTGAACAAGTTACTCAATATTTCTAATGTTTCAGTTCTTATAAAAATGTCAAAATAATAATTAATCTCTAAGTCATAGATTTTGGAAACCCAAAAAACATGCCTTTAATTGGTAGCTTTTTAATACTACATATATATTTTTTCCTGGTATAGACATCTATACCTGGACAGTGGTAGCAAGAAAAATTATAGCTATTTTAAAGATGGTAAAGATATTTTGAATTTGTCAAGTTTTCAGAAAAATTATATTTATATAGCCCATTTAGGTAAATTTAACTATAATTTGTAACAATTTGGAGAACAATGCAGGGCATATGCAGTGGTATTATAGAGGCTCCAAGTTGATGGTTCTCAGCCTTGGCTTTATATTGAATTTACCAGAAACTTTTGAAAATTGAATTCCTAGGATGAAGGAATTTCATGAAATCAGAATATCTGGGAATGGAGTACAAGTGTTATTTTTAAGAAGTTCCTAGGTGATTCTAATGCACACTTTAAACTGATCACCACTGCTAAAAGTATTTCAGGTGAGCACTTGTCAAAATTGAATGTATAGAGACAACACCTGGGAAGCCCGTTGACCTGCAGATTCTGATTCAGTAGGCCTGGGGTGGAGTCTGAGAGTCTGCATTTTTCAACAAGTGCTCCATGGTTGGCCTGTAGCTGACGAGTGGACCAGGATTTAATAGTCAGGGTCTAAATGACTGAGATCAGAGTGGATGCTGTAGACTGAGACGCTTCCTGGAGCTTGGGTGACAGATGGGTTGGATTGCAATGATTGGTGAAAGATCCATTTCAGTCAAGTGGTGTGGGAAGAGCAAAGAGTGCACATAAAGGATGCATGAAGAACAAAATGACCTGGGCACAGTAAAATTGGGGGAGAGGTAGAAGATAAAGTTGAAGCATGGGGGATGTATGAGACCAAACTGAGCCCTTGAAATCGCTGGAGAGATGTTCCTGCTTTTACTTCTGATTTAGACAGAAACTTGTAAGCAGTGAAGAGTCTTGAGGCAGACTGAAATGTGGGGGAAAGAGCTGGAGTTTAGAAAGATGCCTCTATAAACCGGGTGTGGTGACATAAACCTGTAATCTCAGTACTTGGGAGGCTGAGACAGGAGTATCACAGATTCAAGGCCAGCCTCAACAACTTAGCAAGGCTCTCAGCAACTTAGCAAGGACCTTATTTCAAAACAATAAAATAGGGTTGGAGTGTGACTTGGTTGTAAAACACACCTGAGTTCAATCCCCAGTATCACACACAAAAAAAAAAGAAAGAAAGAAAAGAAAACAGATGCCTCTATAGGTGGCTATGTACACAGAGTCAGAGCCAAGAAATAGGATAATCAAGGGGTGAATGACAGTCTTCCCCTAACAGTGAAGGACCTGGCACAAAGGTACAAATGGAAGTGCAATTTTCACAAATAGCTGTGATAATCATAATAATAATATTATTATTGCTTTTATATATTCCAAGTACTCTAGTAAATAATTCTTCGCTAATTACATAGTTTCATTCTCATAATGAAACTATGAGACAGATATTATTATCTCAGCACATTGTTTGTGAAACTTAAATACTTGGAAAAGTAGTTTCTTGCCCAAAGTCACAAGGGTGATAGTGAATTCAGAGCTGACTACTCCATTATTTCATTCATTGTCAGTTTTTCAAAAATTCACACTACTTTTTCAACTTTAAAAACAAATTAAAGTTGCCAAGTTTATAATTTTGAAATCATATACCTCTAAAATAGTTTTAGTGCAAAATGAGTAAGCTATTACAAAGCGATCCAAATTCAGCTGAAAATTCAGAAATATTTTGTATACCTTAGTTTTTGAAACCATATAACTCTCAATATTTGTATGAGTGTATATTTAAGAGTTTGGGAAAGGCATTCCTAAAAATAGTATCAATGTACTAATATTGGGATTATAGTACCAATTTGTGCTGGAGCACATAATACCACAATGAATTTGTTCTTACATTTTCAGCATGAATGTATTGTTCCATGAATGTGAAAGATCCAGAATAAAATAAAAATTTCCTAGATAGCCTGATTCAACAGATCTGACCGAAGGCCCAGGAATCAAAAATTTTCACAGAAACCCTCTGTAAATAGTATGATAGCCCAGAAACCCACCTGGAGAAATACTAAATTTGGTCAATGAATTCTGACAAATTGTGATCATTTTAAGAGCTTTTTTGCTACATATTTTTGAAAAATATGATCGACCTAAAAGAACTTATCCCAAGAACCAGAGGATGATTTTTCTGTATGCCATGCATATTGGTTACCTAAACCAATATGTGCATCTTCTATACCCCTGACTCTTGCCAGCGAGGATAGCAAGAGAGTAGCCACGATCATTTTCCTGTACAAGAAGAGTCCACAGACTATTTTGGCTCTACGTGAATAGCAAACCAATTTTGGATAGAAACGTTCTACTTTCTTAAATAATTTCTTCTGGTCAACCCAACTCTGTCATCAACACTCAGTTTCATCGTGCAGATACCAGGCATTGTACATGTTTTCTTGTCTTTCCCCATTGTCCCTACCTTCTCTCTCAGCACTCTGAACCTTAGCCTCAGAGTACATGCTGAGAAGAGTTGTCTTATCAATTGTCATTAAACTAAAATCTTTGTTCTACAGATTTCATGTAAAACAAACATGATATCTATTGCCCAAGGGGTGGGTATGAATGTAAAAGTAGTCTCCAGAGCAAAATAGTAACATCACAAGTAGAAATTAGAGCAGACAATTTTACTTATTGACAAACATATAGCATAATTAAAGACAGATACTGGTCTGAGGGCTGAGCAGGTGTGAGTTTGTTGTAGATTTTGCCAATCCTAAAACAGCATGATTGTCTAAAAAATCTAATTTCATTACTTCAGTCTTCATTTTTTTTTGCAGAAATTGAGTAGAATTTTGCCTCTGGGTATTTATTATTACTAACAAGAAACATAAAGAAAGAGATGAAGCTGAAATATTTTCTACCTGCTTAACAGCAGTGGTTTTTAAAACAATTATTAGAAACTTGAAAAAGAGTCCAGGAAATTGCTATGAAACTGTGAACTATCTTTTCTTACAACTCACAAGGCCAAATAATGTCAGATGTTAGAAACCCCAAGGAGTTAAAAGGAAAATCAGTGCCTGTATATTCTTCTTGAGATGAAAAATTTAAGACAATATTTCTGAAAATCACATCGTAGGGTTTTTAGGAAAATACCTGACAGCTCAAATAGTACTGGGAAGAAAAACTAAATGAAAAATACCCCCAGGAAACAGAGAAAGATAAATATAGAGTAGTGACTCAAGGACAACATGAACTTATTGCCTTCTGATTTTCTTCACAATAATACTCTTTTTTTGCTGATTATTATAGGAAATAAATGTCAATGAGACATTCTGGCAGAAGTTGATTCTGCTTGGTTGGTAAAAAATTGAAGGATATTTTTTTCCTCTGAAAGGTTGGCTGAGAGTTTATAAATATGGTTTCTGGACAGATTGAAAACAAATGAGCTTCAGCAGAAGACATTTCAAGGCATGTTTTATGTTTTCTTGATCTATGAACAATCAGGTATTTAATGTTTAACTAGCCATGGGATTATTTATTGGGAAGGAGGGGAAAAATCAACTCTGCTTTATGAGAAAAAAATGCAGTGCAAAAGTCCTTTAAGTACTGTAATATACAAAATACTTCCAACAATATGAAAAAATTGTAGATGCTTACAAATATGTAATATACATCAGGATATACTATTAGAAATAATGGGAATGCATCAAAGAGACATGGCCCTTAGCAATTTGGGGGATTGAAGAGGAGGGTGGCACAGAAGATATTAAATCATGCTTCCTTCTGTCATTAACAATTATATATTCAGGTTCCAAGTCAACGTTTAATATATCATCAGAGAGATGCATTACAGTTCTAGTAGGGCCAGCACAGCCAAATTATCATCACTCTGATGTCATATTAGACCCTGGCAAAAAGCCACATGACCATGGAAGTGTAGCCATCCTGAGAAGTGTCTCTGATTTTTTTTTCCTCAAGTAAATGATTAATATTAAGCCAAACTAAAGAAACAACTCATTTGAAGAAGTGGAGGTCATTTTCCAGCTGTTACTTCATAGTGTACACTGGCATCCCGCCAGAGAGGCAGAAGGGAAAGCCCTGTAATAAAATATGTTTTAATAAATTATTAATTTTTCATTGCCAGGAGGATGGCATTTTCTAACCAGGCCAGAGGCTTATGGAGGTTAAAACTCTTTCTTTTGCCCAACATTGCAATATGGATGAGCCTTTGCTCTAGCTTATCGTAACTGCAGTGTACAATCGATATTTAAATCCTTAAAGATCAGCAATAATGGATGCAAACTGAACAGATCAATATTTAGCCTTTCGTAGACTGTAACTTTTATGTTAGTCCCAATTATTCCATAGCACAAGGGTTGATTTTTAATGTCATGGGTGTTTAGGATCTTGATAACTTTAATATTAAATTTAAATGTTAAAGAATACATTGTGAGACACCTGAAGAGATAACTGTTAACAAAAATATAATTAAATAGATTTGACATCTTTTAAGGATCATAAGATTCCAATTGTGAGATGTATATTGAATTTCTTTTTAAGTTTAGAGGATAGAGATTATTTTAAAATTCATGAAAACATATTTGCTATTGATGTTCTTCAGCAGTTTTGTGTGATTACTTGAGAATCATTTGTCCAGTTCATAATTTCAGGATAAAAACTAATTACAAAGCTGATAAAATGTTAGCACTCAAATATTGTTTAATTTATTCAGGTATTATAGTGTAACTAATCAATTGTAATCATTTGTCACTGAAGTTCTGTAAAGGATTTTAAGGAAATCAAGGTTCTGGGAAAAAACTTTCTTTAGGAATAGCAATTTTCATTCATCACTCTTGAGACAATAATTATTCATAAATGTGAGCTCTGTTCCCATAAGTTCAACCCTATCTAAGGTTAACAGACACAAAACAAAACAGACTAACAAAAACCTTGTTCTTTTAGCAGCTAAAAACTAGAATATTTGCTGTGAAAAAGTACAAAGTAATAATTCTTTTTCATAGGATTTCTATTTTAAAGTGTGTGTGTGTGTGTGTGCGCGTGTGTGTGCGTGTGTGTGTGTGTGTGTGTGTGTGCGTTGCCTCAGAACTTAAGAAGAGAAGAGGTAGTAAGAGGTAGTCGAAGTAAGGACACTGCAGTACATTGCTACTTATAACTTTGACAAAGCACAAAAAAGCAATTACCTGAAAATTCTGAAAAGAAAAAAATGTAAAATTAGAAGGACTTGAAGAACAACAAACATGGTCATGTTGTATTTCGTGCTATAATTTTTTTCTTATTCTCCCCAATATGGAATAAATAAAACTGCACAATGACATTGTCATCAAAATCTCTTAGTAATCCCTATTTCTGGCCCGAAGATCAGGGGAAAGCTTCCTCTGAGCTGAAGAAAGGAGAGAGAAATCTTCACTTCTTCCACCCATTCTATTTTCTTCTCCCAGCCCTGCTGCAAAGCCTGACTCATGCACTGAACTACAATAGTGCAATACAGCCCTTGGACAAATACCCAGAGAGGCCAGCCACAGTAGTGCATACCTGTAATCCCAGTACTTGTGAAGCAGAGACAGGAGGATGGCAGGTTCAAGACCAGCCTCAGAAACTTAGCAAAGCCCTCAGCAACTTAAAAAGACTTTGTTTCAAAATAAAATATAAAAAGAGGTGGGGTGTATTTTAGAGGTAGAATGCCTCCATCCATCCTTAGTACCAAACAAAATAAATAAATAAATAAATAAATAATAAAAATGTACCCAGAGATATGAGGGGAAAAAATCATTGTTTTGGATTCAGAAACAGAATTGGGGTCCTATTGTACAAAGAGTAAAGAAGGACTTCCATTTTTTCCTCTCTTTTGTCTGGATTTACACTGCCCCCAAAGGTAGGTCCAGTTATATAAAACTGCCCAATTTTAGTGACTACAACAATAAAAGGGGGGGAGAATATTATCTTTTTATTTAGAAGAATCAGGTAAAAACAGCCCATAGATACTATAGAGAATGGGAAAAATGAGCTAGAAAAGGATCCCTATATTTGTGTATGAACAAACATAATTCCTAAGCTCGCCTCAAGCTATCTATCTGCAGAACATACCAGAAGCAAAGCAAAGGGTTTGAAAAATGAGCAACTCTATAAATTCCTGCCTAAGTCCCAGCCCATCCACCAAGTTGCTCAGATGAGAGGCATGTTCAAAGCATATAGTTAACAGTTTAAAAATCAAGTGTACATTAAAATCGCCACCTATAGAAGGCAGTCGGATTTGTATTCTGTATAAGATTTGATTGTCTACTAAAAGGAAGAAAAATTAACACAGTCCACTGGATTTTGACAAGACAATTTCTCTATAAAGCTACTAGAAGAAGAAATAGAAAAAATAGTTTAGGACATTGGACTGTACAAAAGTTTTGGGGGTAAGACCCCCAAATCACAGAAAACAAAAGCAGTTAGGGAATCAATACCAACAGAGCAATCTACAGATATTTACAAACTATACATCTGAAAGGGCTAATATCCAGAATATATAAGAAACTCCAAAAACTCAATAGAAAAAAAATTACACAATTATATTTTATACTTTTATTGGTGCATTATAATCTCACATCATACTGTAATTCATAGTGATAGTGACATACATGCACACAGCGATTGGTAGGCTTTCCCTTGGCTAATTCCCCACACCCCCTTTCTCATACAGGTTATTGAGATTGGCATTGGTATTCTCACATATATACATAATGTCAATGGAAGTGATTCCTTCACTGACTCTCCCTTCCCCCTCTTCCCCTGGACTGCCTCCCTGACTCCACGGGAGCGTCTCCTCCATTATCTGAAGTCCCTCTTGTATCCAGATTACCCCCTAGCTTTAGAAATTTCCTCAATACACAATTTAAAAATGACAGCATACCTAATAGACATTTTTAAAAGAATATGCAACTGACCAATAAGTATATGAAAAAACACCCAATATACAAACTCTCATCAGGGAAATGGAAATCAAAACTAAAGATAAAAAGTGCTAGTGAGGATGTAGAGAAAAGGGAGCCTTACACACTGTTGGTGGGAATGTATATTAGTACAATCATTATAGAAAACAGTATGGAATTTCTCCACAAAATTAAAAGTAGAGTTACCTTATGACTAGCATTTCCTCTACTGAAGGGAATGAGATCAGCATGTCTAAGACACATTTGCACTCCCATGTTCACTGAAGCAATATTCACAAAGGCCAAGAAATGGAAACAACCAAATGTCCATCAACAAAAGAATGGACACAGAAATTATGGTATAAATACACAATGGGACATTACTTATTCAGCCACAAAAAAGGAGTGCAGTCTTGCTATTTGAAACAACATGGATGGGACTCGAGATCATTATGTTAAGTGAAATAAACCAGTACCAGAAATACAAATACCTCATAATCTCATTCATATGTGGAATCTAAAAATTTCTTTTTTTATTTCATGGAAGTTGAGAGTAGAATGCTGGCTACCAAAGGCTTGGAAAAATAGAAGAAAGGAAGGGAGGAGAATAGTTGATCAATGGGAGTTAGATAATTATAGTTAGATAAGAGTAAGAATTTCTGGTGTGCTTTTGCACAGTATGGAGACCATGGATAATGAGAATATAGTATATGTTTTTAAAAGCTAGAACAAATAATTTTGAAAGTTTACAGTATAAAGAAACAGTAAGTAAAGCCGGGCGTGGTGGCGCACGCTTGTAATCCCAGTACTTTGGGAGGCAGAGACCGGAGGATCCAGGTTCGCGGCCAGCCTCAGCTCTCTCGCTCTCTCTCTCTCTCTCTCTCTCTCTTTAGTGAGGCCCTCCGCAACTTCGTGAGACCTGGTTTCAAAATAAAGTATAAAAAATAGGCCCGGGGGTGTAGCGCGGAGGTAGACGGCCCCTGCGTTCAATCCCCAGTACCGCAAAAAAAAAAAAAAAAAGAAATAGTAAGTATTTGAGGGGATGAATATGTTTAATTTGATTTCACCATTATACTATTTAATTTGATTTAACCATTATACATTTAACACATATACATATCTGTGTGTATGTATTGAAACATCACATAGTATCCCATAATTGTTAGTTTTATGTTTTATTTATCAGTTAAAATTAATTAAAAAACTGAGACTTTAAAAATTTCATTTTCTTATTTATTTTCTATAAAGAATTTGTATTACCTTTTTAAATTGAAAAAACTTATTAAAAACTCTAGAGACTTACCTTTGATATATCAGTGCAAAATTGTAGAACAAGGAGGGGGAGAGGAGAAGGAGGAGACAACAACCTTTTGCAATATAATTTCCAAATGTCCAGAATACAATCCAAAGTTATACAAATAATCAAAACCCAAGAAAGCAGGGTGAACTATCTAGGGAAATACAACCAACAGATTATAACCTTTAAATGATTCGGATATTAGAATTAACAAAAAAGTTAAAGAACTTATTTCAATTGTGTTTTATGAGGTAAATGTGAACACTCTTGAAATGAATAAGTACTAAACCTTCTAAGTGGAGAAATAAAAGCCATAACAATGAAGTAAATGGAAATTTTAAAAAGGTATTATATTATTATAATATCTGAAATAAAATTACAGAGTATAAGTATTATAATAAAATTATACTATTTATCCTTTGAAAAGCAGGGGATTCTTTCATTTGTAAGAGCATAGATGAACTTAGAGGAAATTATGCCAAGTAGAATAAGTCAGGCATAGCGGTCTCACTTACATGTGGAACCTAAGCGTTGAGCTCAATAGAAGTAGAGAGTAGAACAACAGTGAGCAGGAGCTGGGGTTGGGAGGTGTGGACAGGAAAAGGTGATTTTCGTCAAAGGGTATACAATTTCAGTTAGACAGGAAGCTTCTTTGACCAACTGGAAAGCATGGTGACTACAGTTAATAATAATGTATTACATCCTTCAAAATTGCTAAAAATGATTTTAAATGTTCTCACCACAAAGAAATGATAAGTATTTTAGGTTATGCATACAGTAACTAGCCTGACTTGATAATTCCACAATATATGCATGTTGGAAAACATCACATTTTGGTCCCATAAACATATACAAATACTATTTGTCAAGGAATAAAATATAAGTTGAAAAATAAATAGAAAATTCATTGGAAAGGCTCAGTGGCAGAATGGAGATAACAGAGAAAAAGTAAAATTGAAAACAGAACAATATAAATAACCTAATCTGATCAATATGATGAAAAACTATGGAAAACAAAATGAACAGTGCCACAGGGACCTGTGGAATAATATTTAGATATCTAAGATGTTTGTCACTGGAGTTCCTGAAAGAGTAAGGAAAGAATCTTTTCACAGTGTATTTGAAGAAAGGATGGTTGAAAGCATCCCAAATTTGTTAAAAGACATACATTTACAGATTTGGGAAGCTCAACAAACACCAAATACTAATCTTAAGCCGGGCGTGGTGGCGCACGCTTGTAATCCCAGTACTTTGGGAGGCGGAGACTGGAGGATCCGGGTTCGCGGCCAGCCTCAGCTCTCTCTCTCTCTCTCTCTCTCTCTCTCTCCTTAGTGAGGCCCTCCGCAACCTCGTGAGATACGGTTTCAAAATAAAGCATAAAAAATAGGGCCGGGGGCGTAGCGTGGAGGTAGAACGCCCCTGCGTTCAATCCCCGGTACCGCAAAAAAAAAAAAAAAAAAAACTAATCTTAAAAATGGTACATAGATAACTCCAAAATATAAGAAATATTAATTCAAAGAAGAAATAGAAAAATCCACAACATTTGAAGGATTAGAATAAATATTGCTTCATGGGTGGAAACTATAATATCAACAATAAAGTTTATGGTTTTGATAAATCATTTGAAGAGCATAGACAAAAATGCAAGTGACCTGATTATGTTTAGTGCTTTTCTGTCCAAGAAGCTGACACACATGTGCAGTGAAAATTTAACATCTCCTGATGTGGTGTGAAAGTCACGAATAACTTCTAACTGTATTATTATTATTATTTATTTTTTTATTATCATCATAGTCATTATTATTTTCAGGGAATTGAACTCAGTGCTCTACCATCTAGCTACATCCCCATCCCTTTTTATTTTTTATTTTGAGACAGGATCTCACTAAATTCCCCAGGCTGGTCTGGAACTTACAATCTTCCATCTTCCTCTGCAACTGGCTAAATTCTACCTTTTTTATCTTAACCATGTGACATGAATTTTGTGAAAGTGTACAGATTATAATTCATATGCTAAAATATATTCGGTACTTTTGTGAAATTTTAAAATATTACCTTCTTTATCCTAATTCAGAAATATTTCATCTCATAATCTGCTCAGTTAAAATCATTCAAAATAATTCAACTGGCATGCTTAGTAGCTTTTTATTACAGGTATTTTGACAAATGCATAGCTCTACAGTTTTTACAGTTAATTAACATTAATTCCTATAGCAAACTATACCCTCTCATAAGCTCACCAATAGTAGTGAGATTCAAAATAAAGTTTCTGTTAACTAATGTTAATGTCTTTAATAACATTAACATCTAATAATGTCTTCTTCTGTCAGACTGAATTGAATAAAATTTATTTCAATCGCTCATTTATCTTAACCCCTTGATTCCAATGTAATTTGGGCTTTAGGCCATTAAACATTTTTTTAATATGATATAGAAGAACTCAGAACATATCAACACCTTACGCAAAGGTGGGGAGAGAATAATTAAAAAAGAAAACTTCTGAACTGGTTCTTATTAAGAGAAATTTCTGATCTGTATTATTTACCATCCTTAATTTTTAGTCTAATCTAGTCTGATAAAAAGCTATATCAATTTCACACTGTTGGAGAACTGTACCAAAATCAAACATATGTTCATGGGAAAGTATCATGTTTGCCTTTTTCCACCAGATAAAGTCGTTTGGATTGTGTTAGTAACCTCCTTTTTTGTCTTTGGGTTTCCATTCCATCTTTAATTGATTTCAACGAGCTTCTCTGTGTGCCAATTAATAGGACATTGACATGTGGAAGTGAAGGCCAGTAACTACTGGCCTTTCATAATATGAGAGATCCCCTTTGTAAGAGGATAATTAAAAAAATCAGTAAGTCATTTTGGATTTCTTGTCAATTTAGGGCATATGTTAAAGGATGATGTTTGAATGATTTACCACCAAGAAAAATGCTATAAAACATAGTATTGAAAAAATTATTTTTATTTAATGTAATTACAGGAGTAGTCAGTGCTTCTTCAGTAATCATTTAAGTATACCACAGACCTTTTAAAATGAACTCTCATTTTCTTTTTTTTTTTTTTTTTGCGGTACTGGGG
>PVJS01005042.1:0-66023 GCA_004027185.1 Glis glis
GAGAATACAAATCCACACATACATGAAACCTTGATATTTGAAAGACCAGGTTTGCAGATCGATTACAAAAGAAGGGGCTTTTCAATAAATGGTGATGAGATAGTTGGTTGCTCATTTAGAAGGAAGGAAGGGAGGGAGGGAAGGAGGGAGGGAGGGAGGGAGGGAGGGAGGAAGAAAGGAAGAAAGGAAGGAAGGAAGGGAGGGGAAGGGAAGGGAAGGGAGGGGAGGGGGAGGGGAGAAGGAAGGTAAGGCAGGGCAGGCAAGCCAGGTGTGGTGGTGTATGCCTATAACCCCAGCTCCCTGGGAGTCAGGTGTGATGGTGTATGCCTGTAATCCCAGCTACTTGGGAGGCTGAGATGGAAGGATCACAAGTTTGAGCCCAACCTGGAAAACACGGAAAGATCCCAACTAAAAAAAATAAATAAATAAACAAAACCAAAAGACTAAAATATGTCCCCCTACTTCATACAGTCCCACAAACCAGTTACAGAAGGATCAAAACTTTAAAAATTTTAGAGGCAAATATAAAAGAACATATCCTTGGAGATGGAAGGACTTCTAAAAAAAAAACATGAGGGAAACAAGTGATCAGTCTGTCTACATGAAAATAAAGAACTTCTGTCCATTTCATCAGAGAGTGAAAAAGCAAGCACAAGGCTGTATTTGAACATACAACTTAACACAGGATCAGTAAACAGAAGAATCTATATGAAAAAGACAAATAACCCAATGGAAAAATGGCTAAAAGGCACGAAGAGGCATTTCATAGAGAAACACAATGCCTAATAAACACACACACACACACACACACACACACACACACACACACACACACTCACTGGCTATCGGGTCAGGAGTGGAGGGCAAAGCCCTAGATGATAGCATTTAAGAGTAGGAATAACCCCATCATGGCTGATGTCAAGCCACCAGTCGAAAGGGGCATGCAATCAGTTCTCATGAGCCAGTGTCCACTGGTCCCAACACATCACTATTTCAAAGTCATTAGTAGCTAGAGAAATTTAAATTAAACTTTAATGACATAGCTCTTATTATGCCCACCAGATTGAAAAAAATAAAAGAAAGAAAACAAAGGATCGGCAAGGATGTGGGGTAAATGGTAATTCTCATTCATTACTGGTGGGAGTATAAATTGGTTCAAACACTTTCATACGCTATTAGAAATTTTCCTTGTAAGGTTGAACATACTATTATCATCCCACCTAGCAATTCTACACCTAGCAGGTAACTATCACACATGTGGAGCAGGGTATATGTACAAAAATGTGCTTAGAAATATGATAATTGAATGCAGAAATAACTGCACTGTTCATCAAATGTAGAAAGGATAACTACACTGTAGTATATCAATGCAATGGAGTACAAGGAAGGGTTGAAAAGGAGTGACCTAGATACAAACTTCAAGTAGACAATTTGAAAACACAAAATATTGAGTGAGAAAAAGAAAGTCAGAATGATACATAAAGTACATTGCTATTTATGTGAAATTGTTAAACAGGCAAAACTAAATAACATATCGCTGAGGGGTATATGCACAAGAAGTAAAATTATCGAGCAATGGTAAATTCGGGAAAGTGGTTATATCTGAGGGGAAGGGAAGGTGATACAATTGAAGAGAGACATTGTGGATCTTCAAAGATATTAGTGAAGTTTTATTTCTTAAGCTGGAGGTAAATAAAAAAAAACCCAAATACAAATGAGTAGATGAACAGATAACTAAGGGGAAATTACAATGAAAAATGAAAGCATTGTTATAGAAATATCTGTGTCTTAAAAAATAAATATTTGAATTCTAATTCCATAACATCTTGGTCAATATCTCTTTAAGCAATATTGCACAATTAAAACCAGTTTCTTTCTCTTTTTCCACTGGTAATGAGATTAGAACATGTTTAATGTTGAGATGGTCATGTCTCACATCTCTTCTTTGAAAAAACTTGTTTTCAGAGACAGGTTACTTGCTAAGTTATTCTCTTATTAAGAGATCCCCATTATGCTAAAAAGAGGGGAAAACCGATTTAATCACATTACCAGATAACTTGGGATCAAAATGTAAATAACCTAAGCTTTTAAAAAATTGAATACGTTCATGTAAACTTCTTGAATTTTACATTATTTGAAAATAAAAATCTAGGGAGTGGTAGAGCACTTGCCTAGTAAGGTCCCAGGGTCTATCCATAGCACTACCACCAACACACAGACACAAACACACACACACACACATCCCACAGTATTAAGCACTGTTAACTTTCCTTCTTAAAGTAACTTAAAATTATTACAAAAATTATTTTTAATATTTTCATAATCAGGTTAAAGTTATATGAAATAATCACATATCTCTGTTTTCAGAAAGTAAATTCTGGGTCAAAAACAGCAAATGTATGTAACATTCATAAGTATTGCTGCTTTCCCAAGTGGTATGTTTCCCCTCTGGCCTTGGGGTACTGTCAAAGGGAGATGGGAACTTTAGCCTTCTTGTGGAATTTTTTTAAATGGACAGATGTGAAAAATATGTTAGTGACTCTAAGAGCTGACTGAAGAAGATTTCAGGTTTTCTTCTAAATTTTGCTTTTCTAAAATAGTTTCATTTTTAGTTGGTATGTTTAAACAATTTAACTCTTTTATGCTTAAATAAGCAAGCTTTCATAAGTTATTCAAATTCATTTTATATCCTCTTGAAAGGTGATTGGGTTAGAAATATAAATACTCATGATGTTTATGATTGAATAATTCTATGAAATGATAAAATATCTATTTCAATTTGTTCAATTCCTTACTTCAGTGAAGTAAGAAAAATGCCTATTTCTACTATAATTTCTGAAGGCTATTCAATGAATATAGTATGTACAATGTAAAAAATTTATATAATATAAAAATTCACATAAAATATTTTTATTGTGTTCTAAAAAGCATTTAGCAGTTTGCTATTGAAATTAGGAGATCTTCTATTGGAGCTTCATTTAGTATACGTATCTTACACTTTAAAAAAAACAACCCAATTCAAACTTGGTTTCTTCCCATTAATCGTCTTGGGCTTTGGCCAAATATTCTTTAACTTTCACACTTGCTTGAGTGCTCTAATCGAAGAGCAAAACCCACTCCTTGAAAACGCTTTCCATCCCCACAAGATAAATGAGCAAGTTGAGAAACAGAAGGAGGAAAATCAATGTCGTCAATTAAATGTTAAGCAGTTCCAGGACTTAACGCTCAAACTGAACGTTGACCGATGACCCACATAAATTTGGGCCACATGCTTTTCCATCCCAAAGCCGTCTGGATATAGGCAGGCTCACAACCTTTCACATTAGCCTCCTCACGACACACCATCCGCTCATTGAATAATAGAAGACAAACACTGACCTAGTTTAGAAGTGCAGATGAAAAGGAAATGAAAACAGGATACATGACAACGGCAGGGAAACCATGGCAACTGGAAGAGAAGACTGTTTTGCTTACTTTATTCTGGTCAGAGTGATCAGCAAGCTGAGCCCTGAGCTCTGTAATCTCGGCCTCTAGCAGACGGATCACTTCTTCATAGTCCAGCTCCATCCCGTGCGCCTGCCGCTGCACAGCTTCAGCAAGATGGATCCGGCTTCGCAGGGCTCGGGTTTCTTCAACCACAGCTTTGGCTTCCTAAGGAGTTCAAAGTTAATGCCATTGAAAAAAAAAAGCATCAAAAACAGTTTGGGGGTCTCCACCATCTATTCTCACTCTGGAAGTTATAATTCCCAAACCCAATACACATCTGTTCTTCACCTCTCCTCTTGAAAATTAATAGTCACGTTACTTTGTGATTGGGCTAGCTGCCTGGTCTTACTTTTTCCTTTGTTGATTTCTTGGAAAATTTTCAGTGTGGAATCTCTTACTTCGTACACCTAGCATAACATTTGGAAAACAAAGGAAGTGGAAGAGAATTGAAAATGGAAAATAGAAGAAAGGGAACTGGTTCAAAAGATAAAAAGAGTAGGCTGCAACAAAACTCAAGCAGGTGGTGGGGCTCATGTGCTAGGAAGGCTCCTGTAGCTTCACAGGATGCTGCCGAGAGATGTACGGTGTTGTAGAGCTTCTTCATGGACCAAGCCCCAGGGGCCAAAGCTTTTTCTCGACATCAATCTGTTGCTTCTCCCTTTTTGTTTAATCTAAAAGGTGGAATTTGCCAGAAAAATATATAGCTATATCTGTAGGAGGCAAAGGTCGTAAGCCAATTGTTAAATACATGGTATGCTTCAGGTGCTTCATCTATCTTTTCTCACTTGATTTTTAGTACAACATTGAGAGAGCCAGGCGTGGTGGTGCACGCTTGTAATCCCAGTACTTGGGAGGCTGAGACAGGAGGATCCGGGTTCGTGACCAGCCTCAGCTACTTAGTGAGACCCTGTTTTAAAATACAGAATAAAAAATAGGGCTGGGAGTGTAGCTCAGAGGTAGAGTACACTCTGGGTTCAATCCCCAGTACAGCAAAAAAAAAAAAAAAAAAAAAAAAAAAAAAAAAAAGGAAAGAACAACATTGAACATTGACAGAAGGCATGATGATGATGATGATGATGATGATGATAGTATCTATATATTTGTGTGTGGTACTGCGAATGGAACCCAGGGGCATTCTACTGTGAGCTACACCCCCAGTCCTGTTTTATTTTTTAATTTTGAAACAGGGTCTCACTAAGTTCCTGAGGCCTTGCTAAATTGCTGAGGCTGGCCTTGAACCTGCAATCCTCCTGTCTCAGCCTCCCAGGCACTGGGATTACAGGCATGTGCCACCACACTCGGCTGAGAAAGGCATTATTAAAAACCATTTCAAGCCGGGCGTGGTGGTGCACACTTGTAATCCCAGTACTTGGGAGGCTGAGACTGGAGGATCTGGGTTTGCAGCCAGTCTCAGCTACTTAGTGAGGCCCTGCGCAACTTCGTGAGACCTGGTTTCAAAATAAAGAATAAAAAATAGGGCTGGGGGTAGAGCTCAGAGGTAGAATGCCCCTGGGTTCAATCCCTGGTACAGAAAAAAAAAAAAACATTTCAAGCCTGTTATGGTGGCCCACACCTATAATCCCAGTACTTAGGAGGCTGAGACAGGAGGATCGCAAGTTCGTGAACAGCCTCAGCTACTTAGTGAGACCCTCTGCAACTTAGTGAGACCCTGTTTCAAAATAAAGAATAAAATATAGGGCTGGGGGTGTAGCTCGGAGGTAGAATGCCCCTGGGTTCCCAGTACCACATACACACACACACACACACACACACACACACACACACACACAAATTTCATACATAAAGCAAACTGTGACTCAGAGAAGTTATATAAACTATTCAATAATAAATAGTAGTGCCAGAATTTGAACCCAGGTCTGCTTGACACTCCTTTCACCATTTTACTGTGTCTTTAAATGACAAAATAAAACAAAACAAAAAGCCCTCACACACCAGCTACATTCTCCTCCTGAGGAGGTTAGGGTGGCCAAAACCACTTGTTCTCTCAAAATGTGTCTTGGTGCTGGGTCAAAGAGAGTCCCCGGGACACCGATATAATTTAACATGGCAGTTATTATACTGTAAACCATTTCTCTTTCTTTACTTGATGTAGAAATTTCTGTCCTCTCCAATGGAACTTTCTGCTCCAATTGCTACAGCTAATATTAAACTATGGCTATTTTAATTTTCTTGGAGCTGTTATGGGGGACTTGCTATTGTTTGAGCTTAAACACATTTGAAGTGCCGGGAGGGTTAGGAATGTGGACATTTTTTTTAAGGGCCAGTTTCTCACACACACATTTAATAATGACTTATTAAGTACTTAACATATGTCAGGTTCCAGTACAGGCAGTGAACGGTATAGACAGAGTCCTCCCTCTCATCCCTCAGAATCTGCATGGTGGTTCAGAGACACAGACAGTCGGCTAGGGGTTATCAATGAAGAACTCATTGAGGAGACATTTGATCAGAGCCTTGCAGAGGGACGGGGCCATGATTTCCCAAGGAGGAGCTTCCTGGGCAAAGGCCCCAGGATGGGATTGTGTTTTGTATCTTCACAGAACAGCAAGGAGGCAGGTGGGTGAGAGGCAGTGGGGGAAAGGAAGAGGGAGTGGCAGGCCACGAGGGTAGAATGGTCCCAAGAGTGAGTGTAGGAATTGGATGGGAGAAGAGTGGCAGACCTTAAGGGGAGTTACAGGCCATTATAAGCTTTGGTTTTATTCAGGGTAAGATGGGAGGTGATTGGAGGGAGTCAGGCAGAGAAGTGATATGACCGGATTTACATCTTAAGAGGATTACTTACACTGCTGTGTGGGCCAGAGTGGCAGCAGAAAGATGAGGAAGGGAACAGGCAAAGCTAACTGTGGCTTGAACAAGGGTGACAGTAGTAGAGATGGTGGGACTTGGTTAAATTCTAAATATAGTTGGAAGTAGAGCTACCAGGTTAGGTCATCGGTAACATTTATTTAGCAGCTACTGCATCTAGACAATCACGTTATGTGATAAACGTATAAAGGGTAAAAAGATGCCTCCTCTTTTGCTGGCTCAGCTTACACGTTCAGATACAGCTTAGATAAACGGAGGAAAAAAAGGAGGGGACGTTACAAAGACAAAACAAAACAAAACGAAAGACAAGAATCCAAAACCACAACCAAAACCACAATGTGAACAAAAAGGAATGGGGCGCACTTGAGAAATGGTGCCACATGGATTTTTATTGGAGTAGAGGCTCCCCATAGGGAAATAATAGATTAAAAAAAAGGCCAGGGAGAGGGAGGGAAAGGACCAGGCTCTGAAAGAAATGGCATGACGGGCAAAGGAGCAGGAATCTGAGGCCTTCTGGGTAGAAATTATACAAGAGCCCAGCATGGTGGTGCATGCCTGTAATCCCAGTTCTTGGGAGGCTGAAACAGGAGGGTCACAGGTTCGAGGTCAGGCCCAGCAATTTAGCAAGACCCCATTTCAAAAATTAAAATAGGGCTAGGGATGTAGCTCAGAGGTAGAATGCCCCTGGGTTCCATCCCCAGAAACATACACACACACACAGAAAATGATATGAGAAATGTGCATTAAGAAGCTAAAACTGGAAGTACGGTACAGGATGGAGAGATGTGGCTAGCCAACTACGTTCTACGCACTTGATGCAAAGAACTTTATTTCTTTGTATCTGGAAGTAAGAAGGTACTTTTAGGAAGGACTGTCTGGGAAAGAAAGGGACATCTGCCTAGCACACCACATCTGTCAGTTCAGTCCAGGTAATCAGGAAAGTCACTTGTGACGAAGCCGGGTAAACTTCACACCAGACTGTAGCTGCACTCAGGGGAGGTAAGGGCTCAACGTGCCAGCTCTGTTCTAAATGTCTTGTGTCCGCTCAGCTAATGTGCACGCTGAGGTGTGAGGTAGGTCTATGATTATCCTCATTTTAGAGATAGGACAATGAAGCACAGAAAGTTTAAGAAACTGGCTCAGAATCACAAATCTAATAAGTGGCAGAGCGGGGATTTGAACCCACGCAGTCTAGTTACAAAGTTCATGTTCTTGGTTACTATGCCATACTACCTTACCAACTACAGAATATGTCAAAAAAATCACGCATAGGTGACAATATCATCAACGCCAGCCCTGCATAAGCATTAGGATGTGGCCTTTACAACAGACTCAAACACTCCAGGCTGCTATACTGCTCCCCATTTTCCATTCAATCAAGCTTTAAAAAAAAAAGCCTCCGAAGTCAAAGAGGAAGGGCAGAAAATCCACCAGGGTTGCAATGAAGAATAACTAATTTGATGATTTGTCTCCTTCACGCTCACTTCATGCAGCTTTTATTCCTCTATAAAAACAGCACTTTTATTTTTGTTCAAAGAATGCTAGTTAATTAAATGAAGAATCTGGATGGAATTTATGCAGCCATTACAGTGCACTGATGGTAATACAGTGTGAAATGCAGTCGGGTGGTAAAAGATGCAGAGGTTTTGATGCTGAATAAGTCCATGCTATTTCTTTTGTAAATGTATAACTGTCAGGCTGGTGAATGTGACCCTTTAGCAAAGTTCTAGCCCAATTCCCACTGAATGGCTGTTTAAAAGATTAGTGCATTGAAATGATGACTCTTAGAGGAAGCGGTAAAGAAAAGATAACAGCAGTGTGCCTTATTTAGCAATACAGGATCACATCAGTCCATTTTCTCTTTTCCTCCCAGGCTGTCTTCTAATAAATAACTGCAAAGCCTCCTATGTCAGTAACATTTGAGCCAGAATTTTCCCAGTATTCACCATGAGCCTGAAATCCCAATAAGGGCAAATGTTACAGTCAATCTACTGATTTACTTTGGATTAGGTGGGGTTTAATTCAGATTAAAAAAGTTAGATAATAAAAGAAAAAGGTATAATAGTAAATCAGAAAAACCAACATAAGCATTAGTATTTTTTTAAAATACTAAGTAGTATTTTAAACATAGTATTTTTTTTTAAAATACTAAGTAGTGTGAGCAAATACGTTCAAAGAGAATCCTGAATTGTGAAGCAAAACCTCTGACTTACATTTTTTTCCCCTTTGGTGACAACGAGGAAAAGCCTAGAGCTCATGGTCCCTTTGTAAAATGAGGGTTTCCTACTTCACAATTTCACAATGAATCTTAAGGGAAGATCAGACTAGATTCTTTTTTGAAAAGATAATTCAAACTAATGAAAATTTCTGGAGGCCATAAATACTCTGGTCTTAGCTATGTGATTGTGCTGGAACAAAGGGTATACAGGCTCAGACAAAGGACAATACACTATGTGTTTTTCTACATAGAAAAAAAAAAGCCATAGGGCTGGGGGTGTAGTTCAGTGGGAGTGCTTGCCTAGAATGAAAAAACAAAACAAAACAAGAAAACATGGGCTTTGGATGAGACCTATCTAGGTTAGTATCTTAGATCTGTGTTGTTGTTCTTCTTTTCATTTTCTGGCTATATAATTCTCTAAGATTCAGTTTGTTCATTTGTAAAATGAACAATGGGGAATAACACCTATCTTATAAGATCAAAACAACTCTTACAAGAGGGTTAAAGAAACTGTTATGGTCCTTGATATAGTTTTTCCCTTTCCTCTTTACTACTTTGGAAAAACATACATAATCACCTATGTGCTCAGAGAGTCTGACTAGGTAATTGAAAAGGCTTTCCTGAGGCACTCAATTAGTAATAGCAGCTCTTGAACTTTGGTGAAGTAGTTTGGAAACATAATTTGCACATGTCTTTTTTAGTGCTAGCAAAAGTTGTGTAAAACACTGTCCTCTCTAGTTATGAGTCGTAATGGTTCCCTGAAGTAAAAGGAAAAAGCATTAACTACAGTCGCACGCTTGTAATTAGGCTAGCGCATCCACAGCACTGACCTTAGAAGTTCTGCAATTTTTAAGCTAATCGGTAAATCTTTCAAAATGTCAATGGCTGACAGGAGAAAAAGGAGACTGCAAAGAGAGATGTTTTAGTGTAATGTAACTTATGCTACCAAGACCTAAAGACTACTTCTCTTATCAGCTTCCGACATCCACTCCTTGGAAAACCTTTCTTGGTCTTGGTCCTATTATAGCTTGAGAAAAAGATTAAGAGTTACTGCAGGAAGAATGCAGTCGAGTTGAAAAGTATTTAAAAACAAGCTTTACCTAGTTTCCTATTTTCCTTAGCTTGTGTATCTGATTTACTGAAATATGTGTAACTCTCAAATGGTGATCTTAAAAGTGTTTTGTTTTGCTGATATACTCATGAATGAATTTACAACTCCATCCTTTAAGCATGAATGCATTTGGGGGAGAATTTGGATGCACAGAGCTTTTTATACACCTCTGACATGAGCTCTTCCTTTTCCTCACTCCCTCTCCATGCATACATCCAGCCCGCTACTCCACCTCCTCACCTAACCAGTCTTTAAGCATGGTAGAGTCTTCATCTATGATATAATTTGCAGCTATTCCTTAATTTCCATTCTTACCACCACGTTACGGAGTCGTGTCTTTACCACCTCCTGCTTGGGTCCTCTTAAATTATGGAAGTGTTCACCCTGCCTAATGTGTTCTTCACTGTACTGTACTTTGCATTCTTCTGAAGGATCAATTTGCCTAAAATATTGCTCCAATTCAGCCTCGGGTGGCAAACCTAAGTGTACGGTACATGATAAAACAGATCCTCACTCTCTGTACTTTAAAGTTCCAAACCTACCTTTTTAGCTTTAGTGCATTCAACTCTCTTACACCATATGCAAGTACACTGACTTACCACATTTTCCAGGCCAGACTCTCCCACCTCCAAGAGATTTTCTTCATATCATTCAACTGGGTGTACCCGCTCCCTTCATCAAGTTCTCACTTGTATTTCTAAATCTACCTTAGATTTTACTTTTTTTTCTTTCAGACCTCTTTGAGTAGATTTTGTTTCCCTCCTTTTTATTTTTGATAATATCTTTTGTCTGTAATTAATTAGGTACTACTTGGACTTTCCTTCTGCTATCTTGAACTGTCATTAAAATATTTTATTGCCTAACTTTTTAACATCAAAGGGTCATGAATGCCCAAATTAGAACACAAGCTGTCTAAGAAGAAAAATCTTATGTACTATGAAGAGGTGCTCCAGTTAACCTAAAAATGAAATAGACTGAGTTGACAAACCATGAAAATGACTATTTTGTTTTTCATATATAATAATTGCCTTAGAGAACTTTATTAGGCAGGAAGCTTTCATAGGAAATTCCTTCATAAAAGGCTTCAATTTTATGGGACTATGAGAACCACATTTCATTTAAATAATTACAATAGCAATGCTATTACCATGCTAGAAATACCATATAATGAAAAGCAGATCATTTTACTGTACACTTTAGATATAAATTTTAAAAATCCTTTTATGGTATTTATTAAGCAAACAAAATTACATTAAAATTGAGTGAAATGAAGCAAATACCAAAGTTGAAAAAGGATAGTCATAGTTAATTATTTGACAATTTTATTTTTGTTTTCTTCATTAAATATATAAGATTTAGGCCAGGTATGGTGGTGCATGCCTATAATCCCAGTCCTTGGGAGGCTGAGACAGGAGGATTGCAGGTTTGAAGCCAACCTCAGCAACTTAGCAAGGCTCTCAGTAAATCGGTGAGACCCTGTTTTTAAATAAAAAATAAAATAAGGCTGGGGGTGTAGCTCAAAGGTAGAATGCTCCTGGTTCAATCCCCAGCATCATCACCAACACACACACACACACACACACACACACACACACATACACACACACACACACACTCTCTCTCTCTCTCTCTCTCTGTCTCTCACTCTCTCTCTCTCTCTCTGTTTCCCTTTCCTTCTCTTTCTCTTATACATATATGTACGGAGAGAGAGAGAATCTTATGTATATGATTTAAAATTATGCACATTAGTTTATATTTCCTTAAAAAATACCATTTCCAGCATGAGTTAATACAGATGTTCTTAAGGAGTACATAATCTTGAAGGTCCTTTCCAACCCACCCTTAATTCCACAAAGTTGTAGCAAAACTTTCTTTGTAAAGTGTGCAATAACGATAGATAATAGGTGAGTTCAAGAAACAAAGAGTTCTTTAGTTTGTATGAAAAAAAAAAGATCCTGAGTTTGCAAAGGAATTTGGTTAAGCTTTCTGGAGGAAAAGCAGGTCAATCAAATTATAATTAGCTCTAATTAACCCTCCCAAGAGCCCTCACCTTCTTAACCTGCAGCTGCCACACTGTCCAAAAGGTGCAAAATTGATTTCTGCCTCTGAACATCAAAGAAAATCAGAGAAACAATTTTCAATCTCCTTTATAAATAGAAGTCCCTAATCAAGGACAGACATGTAAGTACATCTAACTGATAAATTCCATCATGTGAAACTTGTTCACAATATAAATTAGTTAAGAACCTGTTTTGACATTACATTTAACCCCAAACATGTATTTTCTGGTTTAGTGAAGGTTGACATAAAAGATAAAAAACTATTTTCCAATTCTGGTACCAAAAGAGAACATTGACACTATAGGATTCTATCATAACCAGAGTTTTAACCCTCTTAGTTCAACAATGGCACAGTTCAAAGGCTACCTTTTTTAGATACTAAACATTTAGAATTCATCTGCACTTTGGAACTTAAGGGACTGTGTCTTCAAAACAGAAATGTATTCCTTCCAAATTGACCTTTAGGAATTTAATTCGATTGGAATCAAAATTTTACCAAATTTTGGTTTAGAGGAACTTGACCAAGAGTTCTAAATTGAAAACCAGATATGAAAAGATCTAAATACCAAGATTCTTGAGTTGATTTGGAAGAATAAATCAGTGAGAATTGGTAAAGAAAACCATCAAGAAAATAAAACAAGAAACAAGGTAGGACATGTCCCAAGGATTGAAGGTGTATATAAAGTACAGTTGGTACAGGCCAAAGAAAAGTTAGGTAAAACTACCATTCACCCAATAAATATTAAGGACAAAGCAATTGGAAAGATCAAATAACCCCCAATGGACCCCAGATTATGTAAGAATTTAATCTATAATAATGGTGATACCAAAACTATAAATGGTTGCTACAACAAACCATTTGGAAAAAAAGTGCAAAATGTAGACTCTCATTTCATACCATATTTCAAACAAAGATGTGTGTATGTATGCATGTGTGTGTGTGGGGGGGGTTGATAAATATATATCTAAATTATGGCCAGGGATGATTTTTTTAAAGTCATACAAAAGGAGAAATCATAAGGAAAGGGATAAATTTGACAACACAAAAACACGCACATTTAAAAACATCAGAAAAATTTGCATGCAGGACAAATTATTTGACCCAGAACTGATAGAAATAGCATTAATCACTTTATAATGTAAAGAGATATTATAAAGTGAAGAGAGAAAAAGGGAAAAACAGCAATTAAGAACACAAGAGAAGGAAGGAGGAAAAAGCAGGGGTGGGAAGGGGATACAAGACAAGGGAGGGGAGACGACAACAGTGGTAGAATATCTCTAGTGATCACACCAGGCAATCAGCTGCCTTTAATACCGAGGAAAATGTGAGGTAGTTCATAATTTACTTTGAAATCCATACTCATGGACAATCTTTTGATATCTAACATGGATGTCAATGAATCAAAGTGCAGTATTTTCAAGTGGAGTGATTTATTTTTGTGGGGCTAGTCATAGCTAGAGAAGTCTTGTTTTTAACTCTAAAATAGTTTGTGAATAAATCATTTAATACTGTCATTGAGTTCTGTATTGAATTGAGAGCACTGAACATGTTTCTCACATAGTAAACTGCCAAGATAAGAGTTTTATGGTATCAACTGCCTTATCACCACTTCCTCCTTGGGTAAAATTTACTAGTTTGTCAACCAAATTAATATATATTGCTCCAAAATTAAAAATCATAAAATGTTTGGTATCTACATAGATGTTTAAAATATACTCTGAGAGAGACTCTCTTGTACAGATGCATATTTGTTTGTTTTTAGTTAAATAAGGAAAATTATAGGGAGCAATGCCACTTTTGTATATAATTATGCCTCTAACAATCCACCAGCTATAAGAAGCTACTATGAAATGCTTTCTAGAGAATGATTTTGCTTGATTTTTCTTTTCTTTCTAAATTGGGAGTTCCTTGTAGATGGTATATCTACCTTTCATGATGCCTCATGTATAATAAGTATTTAGTAATTGTTTTCTAAATCCTCTTGCCAAAATTTCCTTGTAAGTTACTATAGGCTCATGTGAAACAATTGGTGAGAAACTATGGTATGTGGTCCCTGAAGAGGCAGAAAATAAACAGCTCAGAGTATGTAACCTACAACCCTAACATCATCAGGTCTAAGTAGGCCTACTTCCCGTAGGCAATAGTATAATCAAATAAATTGTAAGGTTTCTATGAAGAATAAAATTACCTCTCTTCCAAATTCCTCCAACACTGAAAACTGTGATTCTAATTCATTCAACACAATTAAAATGAGTTCTATAAATACAAATAAGATAATAAAGTTTCTCTTAGAATCCTTAAGATGGTAAGATCTTTTCTACATTAAAAAGAGAAACAAGGCCGGGTGTGGTGGCGCACGCTTGTAATCCCAGTACTTTGGGAGGCGGAGACCGGAGGATCCGGGTTCGCGGCCAGCCTCAGCTGTCTCTCTGTCTCTCTCTCTCCTTAGTGAGGCCCTCCGCAACTTCATGAGACCCTGTTTCAAAATAAAGTATAAAAAATAGGGCCGGGGGTGTAGCGCGGAGGTAGAACGCCCCTGCGTTCAATCCCCGGTACCGCAAAAAAAAAAAAAAAAAAAAAAAGAGAAACAAGCCAGGTGTGGTAGCACACACCTGTAATCCCAGTACTTGGGAGGCTGAGGCAGGAGGATCACAGGTTCAAGGTCAGCCTCAGTAACGTAGCAAGACTCTCAACAACCTAGCAAGACCTTGTTTCAAAATAAAAAAATAAAAATAAAAAGGGCTGGGGGCTTGAATAGAATACCTCTGGGTTCAATTCTCAGTACTAGAAAAAACCAACAAAACAAAACAAAATAAAAAGAGAAACAACTATATTTGGAAATGGGGATTCTGAAATAGACACCTATATTAGTCTGTTTTCCATTGCTCTAATGAAATACCCCAAGCTTGGTTTTCGTAAAGAAAGAATTTTATTTATGTCATGAGGTTTTGGAGGCTGAAAGTCCAAACAGCATGGTGCTGGCTCTGATGAGGCCCTCCACAAGCTGCATCACTCCATGGCAGATAGCATCATGGTGGGAGTATATGCAAGAGGAAGGATGTATGTGACAAGGACCAATCACTTGGAAAGAT
This sequence comes from Glis glis, assembly GCA_004027185.1. Classification (NCBI taxonomy): domain Eukaryota; kingdom Metazoa; phylum Chordata; class Mammalia; order Rodentia; family Gliridae; genus Glis; species Glis glis. Next base: position 14,795 of record PVJS01005042.1, read on the forward strand.
GGGGGTTTCATGATAACTTCCAAGGACACACCCCTGATAACCCAAAGACCTTCCCACCTTTTCATGGCTCCACCACATCTTAGTATCTCCATACTGAGGACCGAGCTTCTAACACATAAATCTCTGGGGAAGATACTCAAACCATAGCAACACCTTTGTTTGCCAATGCTTGCTTAGAAGGCTATGTTCACCTCTAGTGAATCACTAGGTGCGGGTGGCGTCTGTGCAAACAGAAATGCAAGTGGGCTGTTCCAAAGCTAAGTCCTCGTCCTCTTGTTCCTTTCCCAAGCAAGCTTTTTTTTTTTTTGCCTTAGGCAGTTTCTTGGGCAGAGTCTAGTGGTGGTGAATAGAAGAATCATTTTCTGAATCACAAAGAGAATTACTGTTGAAAAATAAATCCAACTAAGTTTGTTTAATAAGTTCCTTCAATAAGATTGCTGTCTATCACTGTAAGAGGTTTATAATGTATTTTTTCACAGAGCCTTTTTTTTCTTTTTAAAAAACCTTTTAAGATAATCGTAGATTCATAGACAGTTGTAAGACATATCACAGAGAGGCCTGTGTTCTCTTCATCCAATCTCCTCCAAGGTTACATTTTGTATACTTATAGTAGAAAGCCACATCCAGGAAGCTGGCTTGAGGACAATCCACCAACCTTATTCAGATTTAACCTGTTTTATATACACTCATCAATAAAAAGGAACAACACATGGAGATACACAACAATATGGATGGATTTCAAATGAATTATGCTGAGTAAAAAGAGCCAGTCCTAAAAAAGTAACATGCTGTAGGAATCCATTTTAACAACATTTTTGAAAAGACAAAATTATAGAGATAGAGAATAGAGTAGTGGTTGACAGGCATTAGGTGAGCAGGTGGATGGAGGTGTCAATGGCTACAGAAGATTAGCATGAGGGATCTTTGTAAAGAGGGTATTTGTGGAAAATAAAAGTTGACATTCTGAGGCCAGGGACATTTTATTATAGCATGCTTTTAGAAATAGAAAGGACTAACACATCAAATATATGTATTGTTCTTCTTTTTCCCTTTAAAGATGAGACAGCATCTTAAAATACCTGCTAGTACTATACTGAAAAACTATTAAAAATTCAGAGCACTAAACAAGAACAAAAAGGGAGTGGCAGGTCATATCAATTCTAAAAATTAGAAGCTTCACTGTTTAACAAATATACAAAGGAATATAATCTCTGAAAGTGAAAACTGTGGCTATTTCTTTAGTGATCATTTATGACCACCGTTCCATTTAAATATATACTTCACTTGTTCTTAAAGTTTCCTTTGTTGCTTCAACCATAAACTATAATAGATAGCTTTCCTGCCAGTTGTATCAGCTGTTTCTAAGTGTATGTGCAAGCGTGACTGCCCACAGAGGATCCCGCGCTGATTCGACCTTACCCTTCACGCCCTCTTCAAGCACTCAATCCAACCTTTGCCCAGGTGAGGCTGACTGGGCTTATCTGAACTTAGAGAAGTTGCCAAGTGAACAATTTCCCATGTTTCTGTAGGGCAAAGACTGGTTCAGACAAGCTAAATATTTTGGCTTTGGACTGCTCATCAATTCATTGCTGCCTGAGGTCATAACACTATATCGAAAGAAACATTAAAAACAACTTACGTGTGAGAGTAGGTTTTAGAAAGTTGTTGATCAAAGGAAGTTGCTAGAGGAAAGGCCCATGCCTGTTAAAGTTGTTAGAACTTGAAGAAAAAATAACAACAAGTACAATTTCATGGGAAATTGTACTCATGGTTATAAAACAACAAGGCTGGGTTTTCGGTAAGGCACAAAAACTCATCAAAAATACTTAGGTTTTAGAGGAGAGTACAGATGGTTCATTTTAAAACAGTGACCACATATTCTGATAGCAATTCCTGCTTGAAACAACAATGGACTTGATTCTTGCAGTGAGAGATGAGTCCTTCATAGCTGGCTCTTTCCTTTTCTTTCTTTTCTTGCTCTCCCTTCCTTCCTCCCAATCCCCTGTTCCCCTTCCAGTTCTTCACTGCTTTCTTTTCAGGTCATGGCACTAAGTAAAAGTAAATGAATTTTCATAACTTAAAATGGCTAATGAACCTTCCAAACAGGAGAGTATTCTTTTTTTAGGATCAGGTCATTGTCTTATAATAATTTGAATAAAAGTTTATAAGGGAATGAAGGATATCTAATCGTGTTCTTTCCTCCCTTTGGAAGCAACTGGTAATCATCATTGGAAAACAAATCTAAAATTAATCTGATGGTGTTTTCCTAAGTAGGTTACCTATGTGTTATAGTTTATATCTGAAATGTCCCCCTAAGGCTCATGTGTTGAAGGCTTGATCTCCAGTTGGTGGAGCTACTAGGAGGTGGGGCCTAGTAGGAGATAGTGATAGTAGCTCACTGTGGTGGGTGCCTTTGAAGGGCTTATTTTGTCCCCAGCATCCCCCTTTCTGCTTCCTGGCTGTATGAGGTGAACAGCTTTGCTCTACCATGAGCTCTCCATGGCCTCATCTCAGCCCTAAAGTGATGGGGCCAAGAGACCATGGACTGAAACCACGAGCCAAAATAAATCTTTCCTCCTTTAAGTTGATTTTCTTAGGTATTTTGTCACAGTGATGGGAAGCTGACTAATACCCTATGTATTTAGAGTATTTATACGGTGTGATCATTAGTATTATAGTCACTTGATGCCAAGATACCAAATTAAAGGGAAGAAAATTTGCCACATTTTATTGAATACAAGTTTCTGGTTCTTAAAAGTTTTAAAGAGCTGGGTGTGGTGGTAATCCCAGTTCTTGGGAGGCTGAGACAGGACGATTGGGGGTTCGAGATCAGCCTCAGCACATTAGCCAGACTCTCAGCAACCTAGTGAGACCCTGTATCAAAACAACAACAACAACAAAAAGGGCTGGGGGTGTAGCAGAGGTAGAATGCTCCTGGGCTCAATCCCCAGTACAAAAAAAAGTTTGAAAGAGAAGAGTTATACATAGTTTTTGTAATTTTGAAAGACTTTCATTAATTGTGAAGAAGCAAATTAATCTTTAGCAAAACAGAAAGTAGTATTTTCACTAAGGCATAGAAACTCTTTCATTAACAGTAAGTGTATCACCAAAATCCCTTTAACAAAATAACAGTATTCTACATACAGACGAAAAGCTGAATGGTATGCATGGCCACTATATTTTAAAAAATGAACAGTTTCAGGATTGACTTAGGTTAGTTTACTTTTTATTGTGTGCTTTTGCAATAAACAGTGTTTCAGAACATATACATGTGGGTTTCTATATGCAGATGTGTATGTGTGTATTTTTAATTATTGTTTGCTAAAACTGGAAACTACCTATTCAAAACTACTACAAATTATCACATTTTTACCCTCAATCTCTTATTTTGTTTTGTTAATTACATCACTGTAGACTCATAGTCACTGAGTTAGCAAGCCTCGACTGCTCTCTCTTCTTATTACTGCGCATTCTACCCTTGTTCAATCTGGTTGGCTTGATCCCGTGTTATTCTTCACATAGATCCCATTGGTGTATTCCTATTATTACTATCTAGTTAAATCCTCCATTGCCTATCATCTGGGAAAACACTTCTCAAACTTTAAGGTGCATACAAATTACCTGAAGACTTGTAAAATACGAATTCTGATTCAGTAGGTCCTGGATGACACCTGAGACTTTGCATTTCTATGATTTGAGTGTTGCTGATCCTGTTCCTGTGGTTGACCACCCTTTGACTAGCAAGGGTGTGGCATTCTAGATCAGCACAGTTTAATCCTGGCAGTCACTAGCTGGATGTGGTTACTAAGCGTCGGAAATAGAGCTATTTGACTTTGGAACTGAACTTTTAATTTAATTTTAATTAGCATGCATTTAAATTAGAAAACTAAAGAAGTATAAAAAGTATAAAATTTTTGCATTAAGCAAAGCTTTATTGTTTTGGTAGGATTATATTTCACGTTACGCAACTGCATCATTTAACATGTTACCGTTGAGCTCTAGAGTCCGTGTCAGGCATATGAGTCATTTGAGCAGTATACATAAACGCATATTTGATCTGGCCAGTGTTAATGAATTAATTTCAGTTTTAAAAATGAAGTGCCAACATGTACACAGAGTGTGTTTATCTGAATATTTTATGCAGACAGCGTGAGTTACAATAACTTATGTGTAGCGTATTGGTAATTTAACTGAAATACTTATGATTTTCATTACACTACAATTAAATTTTTATCTGTTTAATTCAAAATTTGTCCACAAAGTATGGACAATTTCTAAATTTAAAATGAATATATTCTACTGATGCAGAATAAAGTGGAGATAAATTAGCCAGCAATATGACCAGAGCAATAAAAAGGAGACTAGAAGAAGCTGTGTTTCAAATTTCACGATGAATGTACTTGCAACTTGCAAAGGTTATTTGTTATGCAAAACTTTTTAATATATAAAAAGAAACATTAAAAGATATTTTTGCAACTTTATGGTGAATTTGATAGTAAATTTCCTCTTACCAATTGAAAAGGAATCAATAAAATTATTTACCTAAGGTTATAAGTAAATGTACAACATTTGTAACTTTGGCCAGCTATAAAATGGCGTGGATGTTTGCACAAAAGAGTAAGTCATTTTTAAATTCAGATGGTAGTTTCAGTGGTGATAAAAAGATGAGAAATGGTATTTTATTAAAAAAAAGATATTCAAATAAGTCACAAAATAAATGCCCATAGACTACAGGAACTTCCTAACAATATAAATGATCAATTGATTCAAAATTTGAAAAACACGTACTTTTCTTCAGGTTTAAGTGAACCATATAATAAAAGGGATACCATCCAATTCAGACGTTATGCACGTACTCCTTCAAGGACTTCCAAATTTATGATGAAATGTCATTGATTTGTAGCTTAAAAAAAATAAAACTTGCAGTGTAGATATTTTTAACTTTAGTATCTGTCAAAGAAGACTTTCTGCTAGATAATGAAAAGCAAGTTTTTATCATGATAGATGGTGTTCCAGCTATGTTGGATCAAAAATTTGGATTTATTGACATTTTCAAAGAATAGATTTTTCTTTATTGCTTCATTCCACTATGATACATATTGAAAATATTTGTGCTCAGCTTTCTAAAGCTGATTCTGTGAAAAGTGTCATGGATACAGTAGTTAACACTGTTTAGGGTATGTGTGTAAATTCTGAGTCATCATAGAACTATTAAAAAAATCAAAGACAATGACTGTAATGATCTTGTGTGATCTTCCAACGCTAGTTGGATGAGTTGTGAAAGAGTTTTTACAAAAACTCCAATTCACTTTCAACTTCAATTCTAGATTTTCTTAAAATAAAAGGAATGCATGCTAATATTCAATAATCAAAGATAGAAAACAGTGTGGTTCACATTTTCACATTAATATTACACTGTATGTGAAGAGCTAAAAGCTATTAGCAATACCCAAACACTCCTCCACCCAAGTGTTGGTGGGAAGAGGTGCACAGAGGCCAGAGGGGCTGGAGAACCAGTGGAGACGAGGTCACAGGCAAGAGAAGAAAAGGGATGGGGGGGTAGGATGGCAGATGATGTAATCCCTCGTAGGCTTTGAATTTACTCCAGGCTTCTACTTGCAGCACTTTAGGCTTTTACTCTGAGTAAGATGGGAAGTCTTGGAGAGTTCTAACTTAAGTTTCAAAAGGATATTTCTGGCTACTGTGCTCAGATTAGATTGTGCAGAGATGCAGTAAGAGTCGAAGCAAGGTGATCTACTAGGAAGCTTTAACACAGGTAGGAGATGATGATGGCTTAGACCACAGATGGACATGGTTGAAAGTGGTAAAATACTGTAATTTCCTCAGCTACTTAGTGAGGTCCTCCACAACTTAGTGAGACCCTGTTTCAAAATAAAGAAGAAAAAATAGGACTGGGGGTGTAGCCCGGAGGTAGACTGCCCCTGGGTTCAATTCCTGGTACCATAAAAAAAAATTCTGCTAGTCCTTAATTCTGTAGGGCCAACGAGCTGGATATGGAGCATGAAAGACAGAGTGGGGTCACAATATAGGTAGATGGAGTAAGTTGTTCAGTTTTTTCCACTTGTCAAATATCTTCAATGGCAGTCCACTGTGTAAATTTCTGGATTGTCATTGAAGTGCCTATATGCCTTGGCCCCCACATATCCACCCAGAAGTCAGTACCTGACGTTTTTATCTGTTTCCCTTATGTTTTTGTCCCTTTAATAATGATGATAATGATGATAAAAGAACATAGTACGACTATTTTTCAAGGATCGACTACATTCCTGGCAGATTTAGGCTCATAAACTCTCAAGTCCTATGAATAAATTACAAGGTAGATATTATTACTTTTTTTAAACATGAACACACAAACATTATCAAATAGTGTAAAGTTAGCATACAAAAGAAGGCCCATTTTGACTCTAAGGACAAGCTCTTCCCTTTTATGCCACAATTTTCATGCTGTTTCCTTTGCCTGGGGTGCTTTACCCTTGGTCTGTCTGGCCCAGCTCAGATGCTGCCTTACCTATGAAAGGTTCTGATATCCTCTCAGGCAGAATTACATATTGTTCCTCTCAATTAAACGATTAAAACAACTTATTCTACCTTTCCATATTTCTTCTTCTATTTTTTATAATAATCATAATAGTTATTTGAGTGCTTCCTATGTGAGTACACATCGTATACTATGCATGCTATCTCGCTTACTTTTTCTAACATTCTTGGGGAGAAGCCGATTATTAAAAACATTTTACAGACTGAGTCTTAGAAAGGTGAAATAGTTTTCCAAAGGTCAAAAGCTAGCAACAGGCAGGTTCAGGGTATAAACTACATGTTCTAACTTCAAAGCCCATTATGTACTATACTAATCCTTAGGCCAATTCATTGTTCACCATATAAGAGTCTCTTCTCCTGTTTATATATATTTTTCCTCTCTATCTCATCTTCTCCTATAATCCTATTAAATTCTGATACAGATTATTTATTGATGCTGACCTGACCTTTCTTAAAAACAGAAATTAATCCTTTCAGAGAAATAAATCCAGGAGGGCCTCATGTGGAAAAAGTAGGTACTACTAGAAAAGAAAAGCACAACTGCTATTTTTCTTTAGATTCATGCCTTATGTCAGCCTGTAATGTAATTACTTCATCAAGCATGGTTGTAATTCTGAAGCTTATATGTTCTAAGCATTTACGAGAAACAAAATCTCAATTACAAGTAGGAAAAAAAAATCCCCTAATTTTTTTCCACATGAAAATTAACAAGAAAGATTTGTAAATGTATGATTTCAGGACACAAAGAAACACAAAAATGTAAAAAGTCCTGTCCATACACATTGATGCAGATGTGGAGGATATAGAATCGAAAGAACTGAAAAGGCGTATTAACCAATATTTAATAAAACCTGGGTCTGGAAATTTCCTGGAAAACAGAAGACTTTTAAAAATGTTTCATTTGGAGATAATTTCAAATGCACAGGACTGCAAGAATAAGAATAACAGAAAGAACATCCTCATATCTTCACCCAGATTCACCTTTTTGCCAACATATTTATGAATGAGAAATAAGATGGTCTTTTTTTGTGTGTGGTACAGGGGTGTTCTACCTCTGAACTACACCCTTAACTCTTATTTTTTATTTTGAAAAAGAGTTTTGCTAAATTGCTGAGGCTGGTTTTGAACTTGTGATCTTTCTGTCTTAGCCAAGTGGGATTATAGGTGTGTGCCACCATGCCTGGCTGAGAAATAAGATATTCTTATAAACCACTGGTATTTAGAGGCTTTAAAAATCCTTTGATGGGTACATTGCAATTACACATCATAATGAGGTATAGAGTGCTAGGCATATACATGCACACACCACTTGGTGTGTTTCCCTCCAGATCTCATCCCACTTCCTCCCCTTCCCCATACACATCATTGAGATAGGTATTGATAATTCTGTGTATATGTACATAGCATTATTTAAACTGTTACCTTCATTATGTCTCTATTCCCCCCTCCTCCTTCCCCTAAACCCCCTCCATCGCTCCACTGGAGTATATACTCCTTTATCCGAGATCTCTTTTGTTACCCAATTTCTCTCTAGCTCCCACATATGAGAGGAAACACAACTGTTTGCTTTCTGAGACTGGCTCATCTCACTTAGCGTAATACTCTCTAGTTCCAACCACTTTCCTGAAAATGACATAATTTTGTTCTTTATGGCTGAGTAAAATTCCACTGTGTGTATATACCACAGTTTTGTGACCCATTCATCTGTTGATAGATACCTAGGCTGATTTCATAATTTGGCTATTGTGAATTGTGCTGCTATAAACATGGATATGCATGTATTGCTAAGGTATTCAGACATCAATTCCTTTGGAAAGATGCCCAGGAGTGGCAAAGCTGGGTCATATGGTGGTTCCATTCCCAGTCTTCTGAAAAACCTCCGCACTGATCTCCACAGAGGCTGACTAGTTTGCAGACCCACCAAGAGTACATAAGGGTTCCTATTTCCCCACTTCCTGACAAGAATTTATTATTGTTTGTGTTCTTGATGATTGCCACTCTAACTGGAGTTAGATGGAATCTCAGTCTAGTTTTCATTTGTATCTCCCTGATTGCTAATGATGTTGAACATTTTTTTCATACACTTATTGGCCATTTGTATTTCTTCTTTTGTGAAGTGTCTCTTCAGTTCAACTGCCCACTTTTTTATTGGGTTATTTGTTCTTTTTTAGCATTAAGTTTTTAAAGCTACTTGTATAGTCTAGATATTACTGCTCTATCAGAGGGGTAGTTGGGAAAGATCTTCTCCCATTCTGTAGGCTTTCTCTTTAGACTCTTGATGTTTTCCTTTGCTGCACAGAGGATTTTAAAAATTTAATGCCATTCCATTTATTAACTGTCATTTTAATTTCCTGAGCTTTTAGGGTCTTACTGAGGACGTTTCTACCAGTACCTATATGTTGGAGTGTTGGTCCTATGCCCTCTTCTAGTTATGCAAAGTTCCTGGTGTAATTTCTAGGTCTGATCCATCTTGAATTGACACATGTGCAGGATGATATGTTGGGGTTTAATTTCATTCTTCTACAAATGGATAACCAGTTTTCCCAGCACCATTTGTTGAAAAGGCTGTCTTTTCTCCTGCATATGCTTTGGGCACCTTTGTCAAAAATCAACTGGTTATAAATATGAGGATTTGGTTTTTTGAATGTTCTACTCTGTTTCATTGGTCTATGTAGAGGCTGTTGTTGCTGACATTTCGCATGTTCACAATCTCTCTCATATACCCATATTCAAATATATGTACATCCACATGCATATACATACAAATATAAACACATACATATATATGTACATAGTTTTTCTTAACCATTTGAGAGTAAATTATATATTTCATGGCCCTTTATCCTTCAAAACTTCAATATTTCCCAAGATTAAGGAAATTCTCTTAAAAAGTCAGAGTTCAGTCAGAACTTTAAAACTGATGCAGTACTTTCATTTAATCTGTTTTCCGATATTTTCAATTAACCCAGTAATGTCTTTTCTAGTATTTTTTCCTTCTGAGTACAGAATTCAGTCTAGGGTCATGTATTGTATTTAGTTCTCATAACTACAAGATCTCTTTAACCTCTTTTAATGTGGACCATTTTATCAACGTTTAAAAAATGGCATTGACATTTCTGAAGATTATAATACATACACACACACTTTTAAAATTAAACTTTCATTTTGTGTTTCTCTGACGTTTCCTGATAGTTAGATTCAGTTTATACATTCTGAGCTAGAATACTACACAGGGCATTTTGGTTGATTTTCAGAGTATCGCATTTGGACTCAATGACCACCTGCCGTTCATTGGTAATACCAACTTTTAGCCCCGGTGTGATCTGTTTTCTTCTTCTGGTACTGGGGATTAAACCCAGGGACATTCTAACTCTGAGCTACATTCCCAGCCCCTTTTATTATTTTTATTTTGAAACAGGGTCTCACTAAGTTACCGCATGCTGGCCTCAAGCCAGTGAACATCCCGTTTCCATCTCCCAAGTGCTGGGATTACAGGCATGCACCACCATGCCTGGCTGAGTTTTCTTCTATGTAATTACTATTTTCCCCCTGGTAGTTAATAAGCAGTTTACAGAGTTACTTTAAAACCATGTAAATATGTAGACATCCCGCTCTTTGTTAAAATTTCCCCCTAAATTTAGTCTCTCAGTTTGTGCCCAATTCAGTCTTTACTATAACAGATACAAAATGTTGATTTCCAAATCTAGCAAATTCTCTGCAGTCCGCACTCAACAGTCTGTAAGCAAAAGTACTCACTCTCCCGATTAGTTACCCAATCTTTACAAATGGTATGGGCCTAAGAATGACTGTCTTTTCAATTGTTTGGATCAATGAACTCCTATCCTTTCAGTGGTTTATAATTTATTACTGTACTTAGTTACTTTGGTGTACAAGTTCTTCCAGATCTGGTCAGTGCAAGCCCCTTACACGTCCCTGTCATTTTGAGTACCTCCTTATTTTCTGGGATAAGATGTTCCAGGCTTATCTTGAACTTACCCTCCCCTACTCCTGGAATCAGTCCTTTCTCCAAGGAGCCTGAGTTCCTTTTAGCAGGGGGTGGTGGTGGATTGGTGGTGGGTGGTATCTGGACACTTACATAGGTATATGCTCATTAGATTCAAGTCTTCTTTTAATTTTGGAAAGTTTTCTTGGAGTATAGTTCTAAATGTTAGTGCTTTTCCATTGTTTTGGTTGATTTCTTCAAGAAACTCTTGCTTCTTGATTCTGTTTTTATTTTCCTGGTTGTTTTCTTCAGTGCCTTTTCAATTGAATATATTCCTCCTTGGGCACTTACTTGGCAATTTAGTTTCCAATGCTGCTATGATTTTGTCTTTTCCTTCCATTTCTTTCCTAAATTTTATCAACTCTAATTCCATTTTTTCCTGTTTTTGAATTTCTATTCTTGATACTGATTTTTTAAAATCTCCTATTTAAAGTTTTTTTTTTTTCTCAGCCCCAAATGCTTATTGAAGTATTTAGTTGAGTTTAGAGTGTTATACTATGGTAGCTTTGTGGTTCCATTGTCTTGGAATATTTCGACAGGAAGAAAGCTTTAATTCACATTGTCTGATTTCTGCTGTTGTTTGATAATGATGGGGATAGAATTTTTAATTATATTCTTTTTAATGTTACAGAAACAGTTCTTAGTTCAAGAGCACCCTCTTCTGTTTCTTTTATAGATCATGTTATTGATAGTCATAGGGGTGGGGTAGATTGATATGTGTGGTTTCTCTTCCATTTCTGCAACATCCTTAACCAACCCCCCTTTCCTTCTTTCCTGTTATTGCCTACTCCCCAAGGCATTCCACTCAATCTCTATTCACCTGATTCTCACCCAGAAGCAGTGACTGTCCAAGGCTGCCGCTTCCGCTTCCGGTTTCATACCGGTTCATGAACTTCTTGCAGTTAGTGCTGAGAACCATCAAGTCCTAACTGATGTTCAGTATTGAAACATTTATTGTTGCGCTTTTTCTTTCTGGGGCTGATTTTATCTGCTTTTCATCTCCCTCCTCGTCTCTCGTCTGCTCTCTGCGCCCTAGGTCTCACTGGCAGGAGAGCTGCAGGAGTTCTGTTGGATTTTTTTTTTTTATTCTCTATGTACTTTGAAGTTTGTGGTGTTCTCTGTCACACAGTCATTACTGGAGACATGAGTCCTGTATGGTTCTATTTGCTCTCTTTGTTGGTTTTATGCTTTCTGGGAGGACAGTGTGAAGGGGATTCGAAATCAAGCATCGCCACTGAACTCTAACAGTGTTCTCTTAACTCTCTCCTCTTATTTATATCTTGTTATTTGTGCTTTTATTTCATAATATGGTCATTGAATTTGTTTTGTTTTAATCTAGGCTCAAGTTCTTTGAAGACTGCACAGACTGAAAATAAGTTTTACATTTTATTATGAACAACTAAATGTAAAAAGTACTCTGTCATGGAATTTGTTTTATATTATTATTATTATTGTTATTATTTTGTGTAGTACTGGGGATTGAACCCAGGGCTATTCTACGTCCAAGCTACACTCCCAGCCCTATTTTTTTTTTTTTTTTTGGCGCGGTACTGGGGATTGAACGCAGGGGCGTTCTACCTCCGCGCTACGCCCCCAGCCCTATTTTTTTATACTTTATTTTGAATCCAGGTCTCACGAAGTTGCGGAGGGCCTCACTAAGTAGAGAGAGAGAGAGAGAGAGAGACAGGGAGAGAGATAGAGAGATAGATAGAGAGAGAGAGAGAGAGCTGAGGTTGGCGGCGAACCCGGATCCTCCGGTCTCTGCCTCCCAAAGTACTGGGATTACAAGTGTGCGCCACCACGCCTGGCCCTCCCAGTCCTATTTTATTTTTTGTTTTGAAACAGGATCTTACTAGGTTGCTGAGCCTGTCTTCAAACCTGTGATCCTCCTGTCTCAGCCTCCCAGCCTTCCAAGTACTATGATTACAGGTGTGTGCCACCACACCCAGCTGGAATTCATTTTATTTTGAAGAGGCTTTTTTTTGTTAATAAAATGAGGTGTGAGTAACTAAAGAAAAGGAAAAAAAAAAGAGAAAATTAAAAAAAGAGAAAGAAAAAATAGAAAAGCAATGAGATTGGTCATTTTGGTCCACGGAAAGCAATTTAAAAAAGAAGTTTTAATATTTCTTTGAGCAATAGTGGCAGGAGTTCAGTACAGGTGCAGCTTCCCAAAGTGATTCTTTTTAAGAGCTATACTATTTTTATACTGTATTATTTGTATCAGTAAACTCTGGGATATTATAAAGCATCGGTACTTTACAATTACAACTCATATGTTTACACACACGCACATGCACACACGCACACACACACACACACACACACACACACACTATACCTGCACTTACTTGCTTCACCTTCTGGAGCTCTTCTGTCAGTTGCTTCCTTTGCCTCTCTGACTCCAGTAATTTTTCCTATATTTAAAAACCACTGGATTAATAACTTCTTAGGATGGCATCAACGTCCTTTGTTTCAAAGCTTCTGTACTCTCCAAACAGCAAACTGCTACAGTCTAAACATGTTCCCTATCTCTTTCCCGGCTTCATTCATGTCATTTAAAAGTAATTAGTTATCTATTATCTAATTGTGATATAAATATATTTTGGCCTCAAAATCTGAGGTTCAAAAAAGTCAGGATCAAAATGTGTAAATATTAGCTGAATTTGGTCAATAGCTACCATTGCCAAAGAACTTCCAAATTATTATGAATGAGAAGTAAAGGCCTTTAACCAGACTAAAGAGACCAGTAAGACTGGGTTGACTATTAATTTCCTAATTTATCTTTCGCTTATGCTTAGGAGAGCATCCATAAAAAGGGAGATATGACTGACATAAACTACATATGAAACGAGAGCATCAAAGTAGATAAATATTATGTACCTAAGTAAAACACTATCATCTTTGAACTTCAAGTCAAGCATTGACCCTAAAATGTCTAATTTGTTAAAAATATCTTAAGTAACTCCAGTTTTATTGCTAAAATCAGAAATAGTAAGAGTAGTTTAAGGGCCATTTTACTATAAACCTGCGAAGAGGAATTGCTTGAATGTTAAATTGGGTGGTAAAGATTCATGGTGACATTGCAATGTCTGTAAGCGCCAATCTGCTTTCTGAAGGTCTCAGCTTGTTCTTGTCTGAGCGGCAGAATGAAGGTATGTGGAGATGAATATAATGTAGCAGCCTAATGGATATGCTGCAGATCAGGAGCCAGGAGACTGCTGGCTCTTAGGCCTTTATGCTCTGGAAGTCACCTTCACTCTCTGTGCTAGGTTTTTGCATCTGTAAATGGAACATATAACTATTTTCATTAACCTTTGCAAAGCAGTAGCAATGTGAATTCTGCAGAAAGGCTTTAAGCTAAGTACAGCCAATAGTGCCTTTAAAGATCATTTTTTTGCAAAATAAAAATTAGCCATTGGCATAAAATTATCTTGGTGTCCTTTTTATGTGTACTTCAAATCAGACATGAGGAAGAGAGATATCAAAGTACAATGACAATGATGGCAGACCATCTCCACACTCTATGAACTTAATTTTATAACACTGTGTGTGTGTGTGTGTGTGTGTGTGTACTACAAGAAGGAAAATGGAAAATATAAACATTACCTCAAACAAAATATTTATTGCTTGATACAGTATTTGTATAGCTTTCTAAAAGCTACAGATTAGATTTTGAGAGAGAGGTAATTATAAAATGTAGAATTTGTTTTATCTGGGATTTCCAGTTTTTTCACATTAGGATTTGTTCAGTTACATTTGATGAACTTTAAATGCGAACCTGCTTTATTGCATGGCTCCTCAGGGAACCCTTGTTTAAATGTTACACAGTGTAGCTTATATTGTTTTAAGTTAAAATTCTAATATTGATATTCAAATAAAGACTGAAATAGATCATTAAATTTAACCATGATAAAATTTAAGGAAATGAAAAAGATTTGAGAGCCTCTGAAAATTCTGATGAACCACAAGATTTAATGGTTTATGTAGATAAAAGTCATATAAAAATGCTATTTTAACAGAGTGACCAACATTGGAGGTTTTTTTTTTTTAAAAAGAACATGAAGAAACTGCCAATTTATTTCTAAAACTAAATTTCTATTTAGTTTTTAATTGCTACACCAAAATGTGGAAAGACAGTGATTTCAAAATTATAAATAGAAATATATAAACTATTCCTATAGTAGTGGCATGCTCATATACATTTGGAAAGAATATGAATTGGCAAAGCCTTTTGAAAAATAATTTGGTAGCATTATAGAAAATTTCATGTGAAAATATTCTTTAATACAGCAATTCTGCTTTCAGAAATTTATTCTATGTAGACACTTACAAAATCACCCAAAGATACATCTACAAAGCTGTTGAAGGTGTAAGTATTTTTATTAATGGAAAATTGGGAAGAGTCTAAATAGCCATCAACAGGGAACTGGTCAAATAACTTAGAAGAGAACTATTTGACATATAGGAGAATCATCCAGAAGAATATGAAGGGACTATATATATAAAGTAGCCACATCAGAAGACATGAGCAAAAACCACTGCTCATACGAAAACTTATATGGATATTGTGAAATAGAGGTAAGTGTGATCTAAGAAATCAACTCCCTAACGACAAATCAAAGAAAGAACTTGATTCTAACTATTTGATATGACTGTTCTTTCATTAAAAATAAAACTAAGTCCCAACACAGGATTCTTTTCTTTTTTCCTAAAGAAAATCTAAGGAAGCTAAACTGGAGGTTACCTTAAGCACCTTCGCTTCTTCCAAGGCATTATTTCTTTCATGCTTAAGCCTTTCCATTTCATCAGCTTCTAGGGAGTCACAGGGAAGAGGCTGTCAACATTAAAATATAAGAGACAGTGATGTGTTAGATGCTAATTATGAGAACTAACATAAAAATCCTTTTTGACTCAAGACTTTTGCATCTTATTATAACAAAATTCAGTTTTTTTTTTACTTTGGAATTGTTGGATTAGATAAAAGAGAATATTAAAGTAACCTGGGGGCAATTTCATTCATTTAAGCCTAACCTTACATTGCTGTTACTTACAACAGGATTCGGATGATCAAAAGATATGCAGAGCCTCCTGACAACTTTATGATTCCTATTTTAACAATACAATTTTCCTTAGAAGTCCAAATTCCATGACCATGTTTATAACGTCAAGTAGACTTTAGGAGTTATGGACCTAAACCTTTCCTGAAACATTCATTTCCAAGAGCTAACAGAATGCTGCACATTATCAATTAAGATGGTTCACATGAGCCTAGTGAACTATATTTATTAATTTTGTATCCAGTTTTAACCAAATAAAAGTAAATACAACAGCCAAATGGCTTGAAAAGATTCATGCACAGAAAGTGCGGATTGAAGACAGAATTAATAATTTATTCACAGGTGAACGACATTAAAAGATAGCAGAGATGACAATTTTTCTTACATGTAGCACAATTTCTCTGACAATCAATTAGTGCAGAAAGCAATAACAATCTAATCAGAAAGAAAATCCAAGTCTAGTTACAGCCATCTTCTATGTGGAAGAGCTTTAAAAAAGTATAGAAAACACAATTAAGTGGAGAAATCGATGGTCATAGACAATTAATACAGGAGTGTTTTTGTTTGTTTTTTTTTTCTTTTTGTGGCACTGGGGCCTGAACCCAGGGTGTTCTACCTCCGAGCTACACCCCCAAGCCCTATTTTATTTTTTAGTTTGACACAGTATCTCACTAAGTTGCTGAGGGTCTGGCTAAGTTGCTTAGGCTGACTTCAAACCTGCAATCCTATCTCAGCTTCCCAAGTACTGGGATTACAGGTGTGAACCACCATGCCCAGCCAAGGAGTGAATTCTTATGAATGTATGTATTGAGTACTTAGAGTAACAGAAACAGGTGGAAAGTATGAGATCATGGTAATTACAGACAATGGTTGTGGGCACATGTTCATGTGGCAGGAAAAAGGAGTCATTGATGTTGAGGGGGAAGAGTTTCTCCCCAGACTTGAAGAATAACAAGACTTGAAGAATAACTTCTGCTATTCTCTTGTTTACGATGCAAATCTAAGTTTGTCATACCTATTCCACCATTTTTGTTGTATAATTAGTAAAAAACAGACATGTAAGAAAAATTGTCATCTCTGATATTTTTTGATGTCATTGTTCACCTGTGAATGAATTATTAATACTATCTTCAATCCTATCTTGAAATGGCTTCTTTCTCTCTCTCTCTTTCTTTTTTTGGCTGTGAACCCTGAGTCAAGTTACTAACCTTTCTTCCTTTCTCATCTGTGAAATGGTGACAGGTAATTGTAAGGTTAAAACATTGAATATGCGCTGTCCTTAGCCATGCAGCTGCACATAGTTCCCATTAAATAGTTGATATTATTAATTCTTGTTGTCTTTTTCTACTCTGCATTTGTCTCCTATGAAGAGGGCCCTGCTGCTTTCAATGACTTACTTTCATTTCTTCTGCTTAACAGGGAGAGGGCGTGAGAGGATCCCCAAAGTTTGCCCCCTCTTTTCTCTACAAATTGAGGGATCACATTCACGTCATGCTTCAACTGTCACTCTCCAAAATATTCCCCAATCCCTCTCCTTGTGTGCAGTTCCTGGTTTCCAATGGCCTTTGGTTATTTATACCTGTCAGTAACTTCAACTTGCTTTCAAGCACCATCCACCATCTTCTCTACCTTGAATAAGATTTTCTCCTTATTTTCCTATCTATTAACATACCATCATTCATAATCATCCTAATCAAAACTATGGAGCTATCTTTAACTTTCCCTATATCTATGAATGCACCATCATTTATACTCATCCTAATTGAAACTTTGGAGTTATCTTTAACTTTCTTTATATCTATTAATGTACCAGCATTCATAATCATCCCAATCAAAGCTTTGGTGTTATCGTAAACTCATTCTTTGTCTTTTGTTCTCACATCCAAATGTTAAGTCCTATTGATGATATACTTGTTGTTTTTTGGTACATATCTTAGATCTGTCACTTCTTCCCTTCCATTCTTCCCACCTCCACTACAGTTTCGTTGCTATTATCCTATATTTGAATTCTGTGCATAGTCCCCTATCTAGCCTACCTACTACCTTTCCAAGGTAACCAACACATGTGATGACTCCTTCTAAAACAGTACTTTGATCATGCCACTATTCTCCTTAATGGAGTCTGACTACTGAGTAAAGTACAACATTTTACATTTAATATTCACCCTTTAAGACCTAACTGCCTTCACTTTCATGCACCCAGTTATCTTTTTTAAGAAAAGAGACTGCTCTCTGCTTATGATCATACTCTAATTTTCCTCTGTTCTTTTTTTTTTTTTTTTTGCGGTACCGGGGATTGAACCCAAGGCATTCTACCTCCAAGCTACACCCCCAGCCCTATTTTTTATTCTTTATTTTGAAACAGGGTCTCACTAAGTAGCTGAGGTTGGCCGCGAACCTGCAATCCTTCCTGTCTCAGCCTCCCAAGTACTGGGATTACAAGCGTGCGCCACTACACTTGGCTTCCTCTGTTCATTTTGTCTAATCACTCCATGCTCATCTCTTGACCAGAGAGAATCCAACTTATCTTTTAAAATTAATTCAAATGCTAACTCTGTTGTGAATCTTCCTTAAATGTTCTAAGCTTTATCACTTTTATGGTGTTATCATACAATATACGTTTTAATCATAATTATGCGTGTACATGATGTTTTTGTGCAGTCTGCAGGCCAGATTTTTATCTACCATCTACCGTAAGAACATGTGCCGAGGAATCTAACACAGTTCCACGTACACTGTAGCTGATCAACACATTGATTTACAGATGAGTCTTTAGGGAAGAGGAAAGTGTTTACTGCTATACGTAGTGAGAAATACCATATATACCATGACCCACGTCATGGTATAAATGACGTGAAAACATTAATCTCCTCAGATGCAATTCACTTTGATATCTTCATTCCATTCTATTTTGTTTGCTAAAATTGTGGTTGCGATCCACGAACCTGATTTAACCAGAGCCCCCATTGTGACAAGTCTATATCAGGGAATTTACAGTGTTCTCGCTGTGATTTTAATATGATCCATTCATGATACTTGATTAGTGTGATAAAACAGTCATAGTATGATGGACTATCGTCTGCTGTCGTTAAGTTTAGAGTACTGCTAAATGGGGACTCCAACCTTGTCTTTTCTGTGTATAACCTTGTGCCCACAGCAGGTGTAGCACTGTGTATCTTTTTAATATAGCAATGGTGATTAGAATCACAGCAAGATAATTATATTTTTGGCTCTAAATGCCATATTATTCTAAACCCCAATTTCTTTTTGTCAAATAAACAAAAGTAGGACTGACTTATAGTGACTCAGCAATTCCTACCTCAAAGATAGCATCTCAAGAAATCTTAGGAGTTAGTTGGACAAAAGACGAGCAACATGAGCTGGTTATAAAAAAGTACAGACTCTGATTCTACTCATTATGAAGTAGAAGAGCAGGCACAATAACGCACGCTGTTAGAACAGTAGCTCCCATGTGAAGCTGAGAAGGGCAGCTGATTGGGGAGCTGGCATGCAGGAGACTTTACAGTGGAAATTCCACCTGAGATACATAATAGAAAAGCATCACTGTGTACACTTAGGCTTTGTGTACTTTACCATGTGTATCTTACATTTCAGTAAAATTATTTTTAAATAAATTAAGAAAAAAGATAAACTACCTTTGAGTCCAAAAGAACAGCAAAACATATAAGTCAAAAAAGACAAGCATCCCTAACAAAATGATAATCAACTTGACCCCATTGTTTGTGAAACTGAGATGGTTGAGGGGTAGCCATAGCGGAATTTCCCCACCCTCACTCACTGTCGCCACCCTCAACCACAGATCAATTGATATGTTTTGGAGGAGGTACCACACTCTTTTTTTTTTAACTCAAAAAAGCTGGGAATTACACTACAAAATCAGAAGTTACTGTAGTCTCGTTGTAGTGAGCCACTTGAACAACAGTGATTTTTAGTGTTTTTCAAACTGTGGTCCATCATTCATTGGTGAATTATGAGATCAAATTTTTATTGAAATAGCATTGAGTATTATTAAGTAAGAGTGGTATGCATATAGGAAAGGTAAGTGATGCTTTGAGAGACTTTTGTTTCAGGTATACATGTGAGTGTGGTGAAAATAATGTACTCTTCACGATATCCTCAGTGTTGTTATAAGCAGAATACAACAAGTGAAACTTTACTAATTAATACAATGACGATTGCACAAGATTCTGGTCTGAAGCCACCACAGGAAATTATTGGCATGTAGAACATGTTGCACAATCGCCATCAGCACTGTGTTCTCTATCAAAGTCTCACAGCTGAAACACATTCTTATCTGCTCTAGAATCATGTCGGTAAGAAGGAAGTAAATCACTAATTCAGAGCATGAGTATCTCTTTGCAGCTGCTAGAAAAGCTTTGCATGCTCATACGGTGTCCTACCTCACTGGCATGCTGCAAGCCACCTTTGTCATTCCTCATAAAAAATGGGCATGGCGGCTTTGAAAGGTGTTTTGCGGCTGATAAGCAATGCTCTGTCATCAACATCAGACAGGTAAGCACAACGCACCTGAGTTGGCCGAGGGAGAGCTGACCTTCTGCACTTTAGCTCTCCTCCACTAAAGGCTACAGAATCAATTCTGATAAATCAGTACCTCAATTCGGGGAACACTGGGTGCTTTCCTGAGAGTTACTCAATATCTAAGTCTTTGGGTAATTGTAGTGGTTGACATGCTTAGCAGTCACAGGAATTGCTTGCTAAATAAAACAAAGTAAGCCGGGCATGGTGGTGCACGTCTGTACTTGGGAGGCTGAGACAGGAGGATTGCAGGTTGGAGGTCAGCCTCAGCAACTTAGCGAGACCCTCAGTAACTTAGTAAGACCCTGTTTCAAAATAAAAGATAAAAAGGGCTGGGGGAGTAACTCAGAGGTAGAATGCCCCAGGTTCAATCCCCAATACCAAACAAATAAATAAAGTAATTTAAAGATGATTTAAAAAGTGGCATGCATCATTTTTAATGAGATTAGCTTTATTTTGTCTGTTAAATTAATCATATATTTTGTATTTCCAGAACCATGTAATTGATAATAAATAGTATTCAAACTTCCTATTAATAAGGTATATTACTTTTTTTGTGTGTGTGGTACTGGGGACTAAACCCAGGGGTATTCTTCCTCCGAGCTCCACCCCCAGCCCTATTTTTTGCTCTTTATTTTGAAACAGGGTCTCACTAAGTTGCGGAGGGCCTCACTAAGTAGCTGAGGCTGGCTGCGAACATAGATCCTCTGGTCTCAGCCTCCCAAGTACTGGGATTACAAGTGTGCGCCACCACGCCCGGTTTTAAGGTACATTACTTAAAAAGAGCAGTGCTATGGTTGGATGTGGCTTATCTACCACGGGTGCATGTGATGGGGGCTTGGTCCCTACGGTGACAGTGTTGATGAGGTGACCTTGAAGATGCGGCGCCAAGTGGGAGGTCCCTGCTCTCTGCCCTTCTGTTTTCAGGTGTGATCTCTTCCTCCCATGTGGGATCCTGCCTTTATCAAAGGTAAAATCTATGTCACCGCCCCTGTGACTGACCAACCTTAGATTGGACTTTTACTCCAGAACCATGAGCTAAATAAACCTCTTTTTAAAAAATAAAATTAGCCGGTCTCAAGCATTTCATTACAGTAACAGAAAATGCACTAATACAAGTCAAGATCTAAATATAATCATGAAATGTAAATGCAATTTTGATTCCTCGACTTGAACCAAAAGAAAAAAATTATTAGAAATATATAATAGTGGCCGGGCGTAGTGGCACATGCTTGTATTCCCAGTATTTGGGAGGCGGAGACAACAGGATCTGGGTTCAAGGCCAGCCTCAGCTGCTTAGTGAGGCCCCCGTAACTTCGTGAGACCCGGTTTCAAAATAAAGTATAAAAAATAGGGCCGGGGATGTAGCTTGGAGATAGAAAGCCCCTGGGTTCAATCCCCAGTACCACAAAAAAAAAAGAAATATATAATAGTTTGTTCCCTTATCTGAATTTAAGGGTTACTAGCAACATTCACGATACTTGACTGATCATATTATTTATATAACAGTACATTTGAAAGCAAAAAGGAAAAGTAGAAAAACACAGATAAGCTTGTTAGAATATCAGTGATTCAGAAAGGTGTGAGTAGAACTAAAAATAATGAGGACTTTCTGGAAAACGAAAGCAACATGGTTGCTAGGTATAGGAAGAATATAAAGAAGTCAGTGGTATTTTTATACAAAACCAAAAAGCTAAAAATTCACCTTAAATTTTGAAAAGATACCATTTATTATAGTGGCAACAAAAAGTATAAAACAACTAGATTAATAAGCCTATAAAAGATCAATAAAGCCTGTATTGGAAAAATACAGAGTATGTCTCTAACTTTATTTATTTATTATTTATTTATTTATTATTTTTTGTGGTACTAGGGATTGAACTCAGGGGCATTCTACCTCCGAGCTACACCCCCAGTCCTATTTTTCATTCTTTATTTTGAAACAGGGTCTCATTAAGTTGCAGAGGGCCTCACTAGGTAGCTGAGGCTGGCTGTGAACCTGGATCCTCCTGTCTCAGCCTCCCACGTACTGGGATTACAAGCGTGCACCACCATGTCCGCCTCTGTCTCTAACTTTAGTATTAAACTAAAAGTAAGTAACCAGAAGAAAAACTGTACAACTAAATTAAGCAAGAAGAGAGAAAATAAGGGTTAAAGAAGCAACTACATGGAAATATTATATGCCAAATGATGATTAAATTGTGACCTATAAAACTTTATGGGTAGAATTACCTTGTGAAAATTCATTCTTTAGCATATTTTTAAAATAAGATTAAAGACTTAAACAAATCTATGTTAATTTCCAAAAAATCTGAGTATCTTGATAAAGGGAAAAATTTCCTAGAAAATACACATTAGCAAAATATCCAAGAAAAGGACAAAAACTTGAATTACTGAGTAATAGTTTTATCCTGTGAAAAAGTAAGAAATGTCTCTTCTTGGGAAAGAATCTAGACCCAGATTATTTGACAGATGAAACATTTTCAAACCTTAAAGAAATAAAGGTTTTATTATTTAAAATTTTCCAGAGCTGGGTATGGTGGCACATGCCTGTAATCCCAGCACTTGGAAGGTTGAAACAGGAGGATCGCAGGTTCGAGGACAGCCTCAGCAATGTAGTAAGACTCTTAGCAACCTAATGAGACACTGTTTCAAAACAAAAATAATAAAAAGGGATTGGGGTGTAGCTCAGAGGAAGAATACCCCTGGGTTCAATCCCAGTACCACCACCAAAAAAAAAAAAAAAAACCAACCAACCAACTAAACAAACAAAAAACCCAAAAAATAAAATCCAGGAAAATAGATATTGTAGAAAAAATTAAGATATGAAATAATCCAAATATCTTGGAAATTTATTTCTTACTCAATTTTGCTGATCCTATTCAATAACATTCAGAACAGGTAGAAATTTGTGAAAAAGACAAAAATGTAATTGATTTCAAAGGTATCTAGAAATTCAATAAAAATAACTGAAAAACAACTGGAACAAGGGAGTCACGTAAACTGGTTTCACACAAAATAAGCAACCTAAAATTATTATCTTTTCTAATCGATGAAAAATGTAATGACAAAAATCCCATTTCCAACAGCATCACAAACTATAACTTATTTAGTAATTAAAAATATTCAAGATGTATATGAAGAAAGCTTTAATTTTCTCAAAACATGAGCAAACATCTAAATGAGTAGAGAAATAAGTATTCAGTTCTTCCCAAACCTTCCTCTAAATTCAATGTAATTCCAATAAGAGAAGTCCCATGAATTTATATTATCATGGTTAAATGATCCTAAAGATCAAAAAGAAGTTAAAAAAATGAAGCACTTAAAATGCCAGATAACAAAGAATCTAGTACTATAGATCCTGGCAGACAAAAATGCCTTATGAAGTTAATAAATTCACAAATCCATTTTACATAAAGCACAAAAACAGGCAAAACCAATTTATGCTGTTAGAAATACAAAGAGTAGTTACCCTGGTTTGTAGGAGCAGGAGGTTGTTGCTAGTAATTGGAAAGGAAGACAGGCATAGAAGAGGACCCAGGGTCCTGGTAAGTAGCTCTTCAATGTTTCATGAGAATGGCTCAGATTATAGTATTTCATAGGGTATATACTTATGATATGGGTACTTGTCTGTGTATATATCATAGTGACTTAATACAGATGAGAATGGACACACACAATACTTACCTGTCTAGCTAGTTGGTTACAGTGTGTATTTAACAAGTCATCAACACCGGTGACTTTAGGGATGGGAGCAGCACAAATGGCTAAGGAGGGAAGAGGCTGGACGAGATCAAGATGAACTTGTACCTTTGTTTTTAAATTAATCTGTACTGAAAATATTTATCCAAGGAACATGTATTATTTGAATGATTTCAAGAAAATTCAGTAAAAAATGAAAAAGGCCTATATATATGACCCATAACATTCAAGACTTGTGACTTAGTTCAATCAAGACAATTCTGTAGGGCATATACTCTACCTGTGAATCTAATATGTTGGAAATTTCATGTGCACCAACATTTACTTCATCCAACTGCAAGCAAAACAAATTTCTGGCAACCTGGACAAAATCTAAAATGAACACATTTCAGTAAGAACATAGCATTTTACCCCATCTAAGTAAATCTTATCTTTTTCTATATGAAGTTGAAACTATGTGTTATAACTAACGCTTCAGATTTAACTTAGATGCATTATCTTAAAATAATATTGACCAACAGGTAAATGTAAGTTCAAAGAAGAAGTGATGAACCGGTTTTATCTTATTTTAGTTAACTTTGCCAAAGTTAATAATAAAGTTAATAATAAAGCAAACACATTATCACAGATGTATTTAGTTTTCAAATTTTCCTGCAACATATGACAATATTATGACTTAGGGCTTTTCTAATGGGAAGAATCTATCTGAGGTTTAATAATGAGAACAGCAGCAGATAATGTTTGTGTAACAGCTGCTGCATGCCGGGCATGGTGCTTAGCAATTTCATGTTCACGGCAATCTCCTATGGGAGGTCCTCTTATCCCATCCATTTTAGATGAATAAATTGGGGCTAAGACAGGTGAACTGTTGAGCTGCCCAAGGTCACATGGAAAATAAGCAGCAGAGCAATTCATATGCTTCAGACACTGAGAGTGACCTATTCTCCTAGGTGTCCTCAAATATATTAAATTCTGGCTATTATATTTTTGATTTCCAAGGATTCTTTTGAATATTCTCTGATTATTCCTATTTTACATCCTACTCCTATTTTGTGGATGCATTTTCTTCGTTTATCTGTTTCAAGATGTCAATTATAGTTTATCTGAAGTTCTTTTCTGCTTTTCACCATTCCTCTTTATTTCTGAGTTCTTTTTTTTTTTCTATTTGAAAGTTTTGAGCCGGGCGTGGTGGCGCACGCTTGTAATCCCAGTACTTTGGGAGGCGGGGACCGGAGGATCCGGGTTCGCAGCCAGCCTCATCTCTCTCTTCTCCCTGTCTCCCTGTCTCTCTCTCTCTTCTCCCTGTCTCCCTGTCTCTCTCTCTCTCTCTCCTTAGTGAGGCCCTCCGCAATTTCGTGAGACCCGGTTTCAAAATAAAGTATAAAAAATAGGGCCGGGGGTGTAGCGCGGAGGTAGAACGCCCCTGGGTTCAATCCCTCGTACCGCAAAAAAAAAAAGAAAGTTTTGAGTTCTATATTGTATGTTGGAGGATTTCTCCAAATGTTGGTAACTGTTGGTGATGACTGTATATTTTTAAAAGTTGCCTGGAAATTCTGTGTGCAAAACTTGCCTTGTCAACTGGTAGGTTAAGCTATAGGGCAGTCACGCGGCCAGGTGATATTTTTGTTCAGCTTCTTCAGAGAGAATCCTACACTGGCTGCACATTTCAATGAGCAATCTGGGTGTGTGTTGTGAGTAATGACTCACCAATTCGGTCTCCCAGCCCTCCTCACTGTGGCAACTATATGTCCCTAATCCCTCTGGTTTAATTTCTGAAGGAAATATACTTCTTTTCCCCTGCAGGGGTAAAGGAGTGGTAGTTACTGGACTGCTTGAGAAGGGGCAGGGAACAGCACGTATAATTCTCCTCGTAAACATTTCTAACAATCCTGTTTCAAATGCATTGCCTCAACTTGGTCTTCACAAGTACCCGAAGCTTTCAGTTCCTGATGATGAAATCGGCTTGCTCCCCATTGTGATGTCCCTGAATCTGCAGACACCTGGGCTTTTCCTGCCTCTGCTCATTAGTTCATTTACAGTACTCTCCTCATCCACCCCGTCTTCAGATATTATGGTTCTAGTTACACGTGTATTTATATTTCTTGTTCTTATTATTTTGGTATGATTTTCATGAGGAGATGGTACCAAAAATCTTTTTTCATCATTTCAAAATTAAAAGGTGAATTTTCTTTATTTAGCACTGTATATATATATATATATATATATATATATATATATTTATTATTTTTTTTTTGTGGTACCAGGGATTGAACCCAGGGGCGTTCTACCTCTGCGCTACACCCCCGGCCCTATTTTTTATACTTTATTTTGAAACCGGATCTCATGAAGTTGCGGAGGGCCTCACTAAGTAGAGAGAGAGAGAGAGAGAGACAGATTGAGACAGAGAGAGAGAGAGAGAGCTGAGGCTGGCCGCGAACCCGGATCCTCCGGTCTCCGCCTCCCAAAGTACTGGGATTACAAGTGTGCGCCACCACGCCCGGCTTGTAGATATTTTTAAAATGATACAATGGTGCATCTTCCATATAAGAAAAAAATGAAATAATGCTGTCGGGGATAGAAAAAACTTGTTACATTCACATATTACTGGTAGCAGAACAAATATATGTGTAAAATGTCTCTGGAAAACAACTTATCAATATGCATCAAAAGTCCAGACCATTTGTGAAAATTTATCCCAAGGAAAGGAAGAAAATAGCTACATTCACAATGACGATAAGTACATGTTTGTAAAATCAGCTTTTGAGAAACCATCAAAATTGTCAACAGCAGAGAGGCTTAATGTTAGTTTCTCAACGAAGTGGCACATTATACTATCTGTAATAAGAATAATTACATAGCGCCATAAAAATATTTACAAATTAGCTGAAAAGGAAACTAGGACTAATCTCACAGTAGTGAAATTAGAACTTTCACGTTTTGCGCTCTTTCTTTTGTTATTACTAAAACAGTCTTTACGCAATAAGTATAAAATAAAAAGGAATATGAGAGAACGACGATATTGTAGAGCTGAGAGGTTCTAAGGAAGTTCTCCTTTCTGTGGATCCAGCCAGGCTGGTAACTCTAGCTGAGTTTTTAAGAGTATTGATTAAGGAGCTCCAGGTCGACGTGGTTTTACTTTTCATTGTCTCCTTGTAAAGAACAGGCGCGTGTACTGAAAGTGGGTCACAATAACTCTCCCCCAAGTTCCTGAGATAATACAACATGATGAACCTAGTATTACCTCCAAATGACACTGTTCCCTGTGAGTCTGTTTGCACCTGCTGTCTCAGGGCTTGGTGTTGTTCCTTTGTGGGCTGAATACCAAGATAATTTAGAGCCTGGAAAGAAAAAAAAAACTCATGTAAAGCAGCAATTTTTCAAATCTTCAAAGAATAAAATATTTCATTACGACTTTCTTTTATAACCTAGTGGAAAAAAACTTCAATGTCGGGGCAGTTACCAGAATTAGGTGTCCAGGGAGAGTCTGCTGACTGTGGATTCACTGGCTATAAAAGATGAGCTTCCTGAGTCCCTCACTACCTCAATTTATTTTTTCAAGGCTAGCACTTAGGCTAATGCCAAATGTATAAGCATAGCCCTAGAATCAAAATTTGAACTCTTTATTAGTTTATATGGTTTGGCAGAAGAAAAGTAGCCAGAGAATGCTATTAAAGTCGGATTTTAAGAAACAACTCAAAAACATGAATAGTATTTGAGAGCAAAACTGAAGTTGAGAGGAAATGGGTTAAATAGAAAGTATTCTAAATTTTGGTTGCTTAGGGACAGACTTACATAAATAGTAAACAACAAAGCTTTCTCTGGCATCAACCTCTCTCTCTGTCAGGCTCCTCTTTTATGGGTGAAGTACCTTTTCCTTTTAGTACCCATTACTGATTAAAAATTCTGAGATTATTACTTGTATCCCAATGTCCATTCTTTCATTGTTTTTTAGCAACAGAACCAACATTCAGCTAGAAAAATTGCCATCCAGCTAAAAGATATTTCCAATGCTCAGCTGGAAACATTACCATCCAGCTAAAAGATATTTCCCAGCACCTTCTGCAGCATGATGAGGTCATGTGACTACCAGTCATTAAGATACAAGGGGAAGTTCTGAAGAGCATTTATCAGAAGTCTCCTTTCAAAAGTAGAAATAAGCACTTCTTGCTCTTTTTCCTTCTCTCGTTTGGCTTTATAAGCAGGAGAGGGGGACACATTGCTGGGATTTGAGCAGTCACCTTGCCATACTTCAATAAAGATGGTAGATCAAAAAGGTAGGTGATATGTGGGTCCCTCACACTGTAGAGCCACCATGCCGGCCCTGAATTACTTTCTTTCATGTTTCTTGGTGTGAAAGAAATAATTTCTAATAGAAACCACTATTATTTGGGGTTCTCCAATTATATATAGCTAAATCTAATCTTAACTAGTGCATAGTGGCTGATTGGATGCTCTATTATTGGATTCTGGCAAGCATAATGTCCAGTGTCAATCACATCAAAACTACAAGGCAGGCAAAGTTTAACATTGGTAATTATCCCTTACAGATTTCATCCCCCTTTGGAATATATTCAGTCATTCATCATTTCATTCACCAAATATTTACTTAGTGCTTACTATCTGTCAGGCACAAAACTATGGAGAGCAGACAGACAAATGACATACTTCCTACCCGCAAGGAGCTTATGGTCCTTAGGGTGACTATAACATGCCAATAAATATATTAAGTGCAATACGTAATTTAATACAAGTGTGTACGGGGGATACTGTGACAATAAGCAACTGTTTAATGTGTAGACATGCAATTTGACTGGGTATAGTAAAAGGAGGAGACAGGAGTAGGGAAAATATCAGGAAAAAATCCTTCAAAAGTTTTTTAAGTATAGTCTAGTATCATCAGCCAGTCCTGTTGAAGTCATAAGAATTTGCCTTGTGTAGCATGGAATAATGATTCTTAGCATTTGTATGGGTAGGTTTTCTTCCCCCATTCAGTTATAAAACTGTTCCAAGGAAACAAATAAAAAGAGAATAATACAAAAAACATCCATAGACTAGCTGTCATCACATATATCAAATATTTGCTTGAAATTTATGTATATTTAAAAAAATAGAACTATAGTGTTGGTTGAAAACTTTCTCTTCGGTTCCTTAGCAATAACCATTACCCTAAGGTTGGTGTATCCTTCCTGTCTATCTATACTTTAATGTCATTTACTCTACAGGCATGTATCCCCTAAATAATGTGTACTCTTAATTTTGGGCATTTAAAATTTTACACAAATAGTAAAATCTAAAACGATAACTGTACAAGTTACTTCTATTTTATCTCAACTTTATGATTTCACAATTGCTCATTATCTGCAAAACTAGTTTACTTATTTTAACTGTAAATGGGATTTCATTATATACAGTATATCCCTAGGGGACAAAGTGCCAAGTCATAGAGAATAAACATTGTCGACTTTATTAGCTGCTGGTGAATTGTTCTTCACACTGGTTGTACCAATTTATGCACTGCAGTAATTTATAAGCTTTCCCATTTTTCTACTTTCTTAACAGCATTTGCTGCTTTCACACTTCACTTTTGTCAATATGTTGGATATGAAATATTATGTTGTTAATTTGAATTCCTTTAATCATAAGTGAGATTAAACATCTTTTACATGTTCATTAGCAATGTTTTTGACACATAAATTATTTAGAAATATGTTTTAAATTTTTGTACATAGAGTTTTAAGACATTATCAATTGTTACTGATTACTAATTTGGAGGCGGTCTTCCAGTATGAACAACCAAAACCCCTTCTAGACATTGCCAAATGTCCCCTGAGGAGAAAAATTAGTCCCATCCTTGAAAACCACTGCTCCAGAGACAAACGCTTACCATTTGGTCTGTAATTTTTCAGTGAACACTGCCTATATATAAATTTATATAAATTATGTATTTTTGTACAAATTAAGTTTCAGTTTATATGTAAATACACATATATATGTGTGTGTATATATACATATGTATGTGTATATATACATATGTATATATATACATACACACATATATATTTATATATATATACTGTTCTTTGCTTAAAAAGTATCAGTATATCACAGCTTTCTACTGTGTACATTTTAGATCTATTACTTTGTGTGTGTGTGTGTGTGTGTGTGTGTGTGTGTGTGGCACTGGGATATGAAACCAGGGGTATTCTACATCTGAACTGTACCCTCAGACCTTTTAAATTTTTTATTTTGAAACAGGGTCTCACTAAAGTAACAGAAGCTGGCCTTGAACCTGCAATCTTCCTGTCTCAGAATATAGTGTGCTTTTTTTTTTTTTGTGTGTGTGTGTGTGTCTGTGTGTGTGTGTTACTGGGGCTTAAACCCAGGGGCACTCTACCTCTGAGCTACATCCCCAGGCCCTTTTTATTTTTTATTTTTGAAACAGGATCTCACTAAGTTGCTGAGGCTGGCCTTGAACCTGTGATCCTCTTGTTTCGGCCTTCCAAACACTGGGATTATAGGCATGCACTACTGCACCTGGGTTACTATATGCTTTAAAAATTTTCGTAACAGTATACTGTCTGGACTGAACTTCTTAAAAGTATTTGATGGTCATTTAGATGATATACGTCCTTATCAATGATACAGGGACATAGAGAACAATCTGAACAAGAAGACTTTCTAAGTTCCCAGTGGTTTATTACTATTAGGTCACATCCCCCTTGTCCAGTTGTACACTTCCATGACTGTCTGCCTTCATTCCAAACCTAAGCATTAAATTACACAAGATTGTCCTGTTCCTTTTGGTTTTTATTTCTGAAGGCTCCTGTTGAGATAGGATTTGGAGATACAGAAAAGGCATACTGAATCCTAGAAGAAAAGTGCGAATAAACCACTGGAGTGCAGAAATGCTCATGCACCAGTGGAATGCAAAACAAGCAAGTTGGTGAGCAAGCCAGCCCAAGCCCTGGGCCTGCACCCTTGGCCCCTGTTTTTGCCCCCAAAAAGTAATGTGATATGAGGGCAAAGCAGAAGGACTTAGAAAAGCTGGCGAGAAATCCTGTAACTCTACCCCGATTCCACCTCCAGTCCAGCCAGTAGCTACTGTCCCTCCATATATATTCACACTCCCCACCAAGGGCAAGGGGCTGCTGTCTTTCCCTCTGGAGATGGCCCACATCCTCTCCTGAATGAGAATTTATTCCTTGCTTTACTCCAGAAGTGCTTCTCTGGAAATAGCCCACATTTTCCCTCGAGTATGTTTTCCTAAGTAAATCTCTATCTGTGCCTTTTATTGATGCATCCTTAAATCTTTTCTGTGACATGTGTCAAGAACACCACTTGTGCTGGGTGTGGTGGGGCATGCCTGTGATGCTAGGGATTCGGGAGGCTGAGGCAGGAGGATCACAAGTTTGAGGCCAGCCCAAGCAACTTGGAGAAACCCTGTCTCAAAATTTAAAATAAATAAATAAATAAAAGGAGCTAGAGATGTAGCTCAGTGGTAAAGTGCCCCTGGGTTCGATCCCCAGTAACCCCTGCCCCCCCCCCAAAGCACCACAGTCCTCCTGTCTAGGAACTTCTGGGACCTCCAATGAAAGGGTGTCATGCAAAATTTAGATTAAATAAATTTGCATGAATTTCTCTTGCTAATTTGTCTTTTGTTGTAGGTGCCTCTGCCAT
Source organism: Glis glis (assembly GCA_004027185.1). Taxonomy (NCBI): domain Eukaryota; kingdom Metazoa; phylum Chordata; class Mammalia; order Rodentia; family Gliridae; genus Glis; species Glis glis. Next base: position 46,349 of record PVJS01005042.1, read on the forward strand.
GAACCTAGTGATGGATGAGAAAAGAAATCTTTCTTACAAGCAAAGTCTGGACGAAGGTGATGGGATTAAGTCAGCATTTGAACAATGCGTAAGATTCAAATTGGCAATGAGAAAGATGCTGTTATAGGGCCAAGCAAAGGAGGGATAAGGGAATGAGTGCAATGTGTGTTCATTCTAGCTGTGCAATTTCATAGTCTTCTTAAAATATGAAAAACAGCATCCACAAAAACTCCCAGGAAGGCAGAGGTCGTGGGCCTTCAGCATTACATCCTTCTTACATTAAAAAATGAAAAGGACGTAACACCTTTTTCTTCTTAGCTCCTTGGTAACCTGATAAGGTTTAAAGTGTTTTCCACCTTTAATTTTTATTAAAGTTTTAATCTTCTTAAGTTTCTTTTACATATAGAAGCTCCCAATGCTTTACTCTCCCCAGGACTGCTTTTTAGTGCCTTAGTACAGTGCTATAATCTTTTAAAATTTAGTGGGCACTGGACTATTTTATTTTTTAGCATTTAGTAACCCTTAGCTTTAAAAAAAAAGTAAAAAATGGAGTATTACTTAATTGCACTTATTGCTATTGTATATGAAGCCAAATATACTTGGTCATAATTTATCCCATGCTTCCATTGAGTCTAGATTGCAAAATACCACATTTTTATTATTGCCAAAGAGAAAGAAACTGCTTAATTTACGAAAGGTTTTATTTCTATTTTGTACTGAGAACCACCATGAGCTGCCAACTTCAAGTACTAATTAAATAATTTAAACCCAAACTGCCATTCATTTAATTGCAAATAATCAAGTTTGAGAAACTCATGTTTCTAATACTTTTCCCCTCTCAAGGAATGAGAAGACTTCTTTCCCGTTGTTGTCTTACAAAGAAAAATGAAAACTAAGGGATTTACCATTTCCAGTTTCTCTGCCTTAAGGCGAACGGAGGGATTTAGGGATATCTTCTTTCCTTGTGGTCCATAATTATCAGTCCAGGCAGGAGCAGTATCTGAGAGACAACAGGGTGCACATTAATTGGAAACTTAATTGGAATAGAACTTTTCATTTGACAGGATGTGTTCTGGCTCCTGCTGTTCAAAAATAATTCTGGTTAATCAGTTGGCAGTTTTCACTTTGGTTTCCATGATTTTTTTTTCTGTAAGTCTAAAATGTATCACATAAATCAGCTTTACTTGAGCCCTAAAAGATATAAAAAGAGTAGCCAATTATGCACTGTGAAGTCCCATGAAAATATTAACTTAAAAGACAAACACACATCCCACCACTATGACCATCCTCACAATGCTTTACTAATGGTGAAGATTCAAAAGTTTTTTTGTTCAAAAAAAGGAAAATCATATTAGAGATTCTAAAAGATCATGATATTTCTTTGACTGGTAAAGGTGGTTTTGCTATGTGAATTCTGGAAATACTCTGGAAAAATCCATAAATGCAAATCATTCAAGTTTGCATATAAACTGTGATAGAGATACAAAACTTTTTGAGCTAAAAATAAGTCTTATTTTATGGCAGGGTTATATTTCAAGTAGCATAAATGGACGTGTAAGAGTTGAGGGTGATACACCTCTCATGCATTTTCCTACACTGTTTTGTAAACCCTGATTATGTAGCTGGGCCTCTGTCATTATTGAACAAATAAGAAATCAGGCGCCACAAGAGTCTAAAACTTGAAAAACTATTTGTTTTAATATGCCAAAGTTTGTAAAGCAAATTTCTATAACTTGTGTCAATCCTTACTATCTAAATTGTCACTCTTCTAAATACACTTTTAAATGGTATTTTACTAGTTCTACATAGAAACAAGAGGAAGAGAAAAAACTTTTTAAAATGTCACATCTTTATGCAGTGTTTTAATTTTTTTATTTCTCAGAGCATCTGTCTCTAAGTACAAAATGATTTGCATTCACTTTCTTAAGAACATAAGAAGTGCATATGAAAATAAATAGTCTTCCTCTAAACCTTTAACACATCCTCAACATTCTATGCAAAATCTTTAATATAGCTTATAGGTGTCAAGATTATAAAAAAAATATGGTTACTGACTTTTAGCTCCAAATGGAATTAAACCTTGAGAAAGATTGATTTTAGTGTAACCAAATTTTTACAATTATGATAAAAGCAAGAAAATCTCCTCCGTTGTCATGATATCTAATTGTTGGCCATGGGATAAAATATACTCACTACATTATTCAATACAATATTCTTTTTTTTTTGGCGGTACCAGGGATTGAACTCAGGGGCATTCTACCTCCGGGCTATACCCCCAGCCCTATTTTTTATTCTTTATTTTGAAACAAGGTCTCACTAAGTTTCGGAGGGCCTCACTAAGTAGCTGAGGCTGGTCGCGGACCTGGGGATCCTCTGGTTTCAGCCTCCCAAGTACTGGGATTACAAGTGTGCGCCACCACGCCTGGCTACAATATTCTTAAGAGAAATCCAATAGCAAATCTACACTGTGTCATGAAACATTATCGTGGATTGAAGTGGTAAGTAAGACCAAACAGTGGGTATAAGTCAACTTTATTTTTCATCTTTTAGTTTAGCCTTGTGAGTCTTGACTTCCAGCTTGGTGCTGAACCTGCAGGTAAGGAACACTAACACTAGGTGGACCCCAGCTAACCTAGTTATGACCTCATGAAGACTAACTCTGGGTTTGAATAACTCGGTTCCAGTGTAAGTGGTGGAAGGGTTGTAGAGATGAGAGCAAGAGGAAGAGAAGGAAAGACAGGGACACACAACTTCCACAAACATAAGAATTTACTGTCTAATAGTGGAAATAACAATTAGCTCCGAGTTCTGTTTATTTTTAGCCAGGCAGTTATATGTTAATTTACATATATATATATGCTCATTAATTTTCATATTAACCACAGTATATAGGTGTTACTATTTCCATCCCAAAGGCCAAGGCCCAAAAAGGTAAAGAAATTGGCATAAGGTCTCACAACTAGTATGTGACGATGTTATAATTGTAATCTCTTGTGATTCCAGAAACCAATGTTCTGATGTATCAACTTCTTTCATAAGTTTTCTCCTCTGTAAAGTAGGAAGAATAAAACTGACAACATCTGTAAAGTATTGTTAATGTTAACATGGAGATACTGTGTTAATAGGAGATTTTTTTAATTTACTTATTTTTGGTGCTAGGGATTGAACCCAGGGCGTTCTACCTCTGAGCTAGATTCCCAGCCCTATTTTATTTTTTATTTTGAAACAGGGTCTCACTAAGTTGCTGAAAGTCTCACTAAGTTACTGAAGCTGGCCTTGAACTTTCGATCCTTCTGTCTCAGCTTCCCAAGTACTGGGATTACAGGTGTGCGCCACCATGCCTTGCTAATAGGAGATTTAAGTAAAACTATAGCAATGCCCCATTTAACAATATGCAATCATGACCTTGTTTTGTTTTAGCCTATCTTCATCTAAATCCTTACTTTTCAGTTAAAACTTTAAGAGAGTCTGTGCACAAAACCAGCATTCTCTGGCAATTCAGAGCAGCTTAACCTGAAAAGCCCCTCATAGACAGTTTTCTCCATTTGCCAATCGCATCTCTCTATCCCAGCAAGCTCTTTATTTGCTCCACTCTGGGGGAGTGAGACTTTTCAAAGTTTATTATTCTCTTGGATCTTCTGTTCCGACTCCTTTTTTAGGAGCAGAAGAAAGGGAATGTTATATAAGAGCAAGATCAATACCATTTGATTAATTCCATGAACCCTCAAAGGATATTTTTCCCCATCAGTACTTTGTTTCAGTTTCAAAAGACTTGTTGCAGAGAAACATAAGCCTTGGGCCATTGTAAAAGTGATGATAGTATTTCTTATTCCCTTAGGAAGATCTTTAGCATGCTTTCAGCTTACTCACAAACTCGGGCGTTATTCAACTTATGGTAAGAATAAATGACTTCGTATTTTGAAATAAATTTATATACCAGAATAGATAATTTAAAAGATATATTCAAGTATTATGCTGATTTTTAAAATTCTAACCAATTTTATATTTTGAGATGGGAACAGAGGTAAATATACCTTACTACATTTATTTATTTATTTATTTGCAGTACTGGGGATTGAACCCAGGGACATTCTACCTCTGGGCTACACCCCCAGCCCTATTTTTTATTCTTTATTTTGAAACAGGGTCTCACTAAGTTATGGAGGGCCTCACTAAGTAACTGAGGCTGGCCGCAAACCTGGATCCTCCAGTCTTAGCCTCCCAATTACTGAGATTACAAGCGTGTGCCACCATGCCCGGCTCTAAGTTTATTTTTGTGTAGGTTAACATTAAAACTTTTTATATTGTTTTGAATAAATATGAACTGACTAATGGAGTTTAGAAGTGATAGTTAAGAATCTAATCTGGGAACAATCTATAATTGCGTACTTATAATAGAAAAAATCACAATGTATGTCAATGTCAGTTACCTAGAGATAATTTAGAGTTGAGTTTGCTTCTCCCTGTCTTGCTCCCCACTCAGAAATATACCGCCTATTTTATTTCTGTGGAAGTAAGAAAATGGGACTGAGTTAATGCTATTTCTACCCTAGATAAAGATTCCATTTTAACTATATTTTACTATTCACTTTATATACAACTCACACAGTCAAATATATTTTTCTTTTTATTTCCATTTTTTTTTTCAGTAACGGGGATTGAACCCAAGGGCGTTCTACCTCCGCGCTACACCCCCGGCCCTATTTTTTATACTTTATTTTGAAACCGGGTCTCACGAAGTTGTGGAGGGCCTCACTAAAGTAGAAAGAGAAAGAGAGAGAGAGACAGAGAGAGAGAGAGAGAGCTGAGGCTGGCCGCGAACCCGGATCCTCCGGTCTCTGCCTCCCAAAGTACTGGGATTACAAGCGTGCGCCACCATGCCCGGCTCAATTATATTTTTCTATTACAAAATCTAGCATCATTTCTTACAGTCGCCGGTATAAATCTCGCTCACTGTATCATCACCGGATCTCTGCTCTCATCAGATGTGCTTCACAGGGTCCCTTGACACGTTTCATCCTTGCTCTGCGCTCTTGCTCATGGTGCTTCCTTCCTGCGGGATGCTCTCCTGCCTGCACTTCTTTAAAGATTTGGATGTCTGGTTTTTGCCAAGGGATTTTTTTCCTAATTGATTTCTGCATATTGAGACAAATCCCTTACTAGTTTGAATGCTCATTTTGGGGGTTAAAGGGAGGACACAAAATTGCATCAAGTGTTGGAAGCTTTCACTCCTGCTCTGAAAACATGCCCTGGGATATTATCAGAGCTACAGACTAGATTGAGGTTCTGTTATCCTAATAAAAAATAATCGCAAAATTTGCTGAGCTTATACTATGTACCAAATACAATGCCATGCACTTGACATGCATAATCTTGTTTAGTCCTTGTCACAACCTCATGAGGCAACTACTTTAAGGTTACAGGGCTTATAAGCTGGGAACAAGAATCTGAACATCTAAATTTGCATTCTGAACCTCATAGTAACCACTGTCCTTTCTCTACACCATACTCAGACCACTATTTCTATATTTAGTATTTTATGTTCCTGTCTTTTATTTTATTTTTGTGGTACTGGGGATTGAACCCGGGGCATTCTACCTTTGAGCTACACCCCCAGCCCTATTTTATTTTTTATTTTGAAACCAAATTGCTGAGTCTGGCTGTGAACCTGCGATCCTCCTGTCTCAGCCTCCCAAGTACTGGGATTACAAGCGTGTGCCACCACGCCCAGCTTCTTGTTTTTATATTATTTGTGTAAACGTATTACATACATGTGCACATATATAAACATATGCATACATATATTTAAATATTCTCTAATTTAAATAACAAAGAATTTTAAACCTATGATTTATTTCACAATATGCCGTTAAGTATCTCATAGAACAAAATACTATTTCTGCAAAATTCCTACTATGCTATGTTTTTCACACACAACATATTTAGTAAATGCTTACTGACTAAATGGTTGAAAGTGGTACTGAATATTTCAATTACTTTTATTTAACTTAAACTTACTCTCCTTATTTGGCAGTTCTCTCGGAGATAATGTTTTTAAAATTAAAATATATGGGTGGCAATTTGCTTTATAATTTAGTAATATGTAATTAGCTTTCTGTTCATATTAAGTATAGATTTACAATTATTGTTTCCTTTAGCTTTGGAGATAGTATCAAAAGAGATATTTTCTTGATATTTCAGTCAATAAGCACTTTATAGTTTGATAAGTCCTTTTTTATGGGTTGTTTAGACATTGCCTTATTGTCTTAAAAAGTCAGTAAACCATTTCAAGGTAGTTAAAAAACAATAATAGCTAATTCGCAATACTGAACTTTTCTAATTTATACCCATATGACTTCTTCCAAATAAAGTAAAATATTTCTTAAACTACACTCCCTTCTATAATATGCATTTTAAAAGATGCATTTATCATCAGTTTTTCACTAACCTAAACATGATTTATTATATAAGAGTTTTCATTATTTGGTTTCAACAATTCATTAACTATTATTGCTTCAGAGACACTTATGATAATGCACATCTTAAAATTTCAACTCTTTGTTCCGGGTAATTTCCCATAAAAGTCACGATCTAACAGGGACCACTGGACAATACATTCATTTTGCTCTTTTATTCACTGAAGGGAAAAAAAGGCACAATGCACCCTTCCATAACGTCTATTAAGTCACATTATGTACCCTTCATTGAGCGAGAGAGTAATTGAAAAAAATAACAGGAAAGAGAAATTAAATGTGAATTTACCTGAATTAGACGCATCTGGAGGGCTGCTGTCTGAAGTAATTGGAGTATATTCTGTTTTCTTGTAGCCAGTTTTTATCTGTGAAAGAAAATGAGGAGCGTGCGATGTCACTGTCTAAAGTAGGTCAAAGACCAGACTGGATGCTTATGTTAACACAGAAAGAATGGTTCAAGAGATTAAAGCAATATTCCAAAAAACAGGAAACCTCTAAAATTTTGGTATATTCATCTTCAAACAAAGCGTTTCAGAATCAAAGCTCACAATTGCTTCCAGCTCTACCATGTCCAAGGATAACAAAATAGGAGGCCACGTTCCTTGTCTTCTAAAAGACATTATGACTCCAAAGTATAAGGGGCTGATAGAAACCTCACACTTAGTTTCTGATCAGCACGTACCTGAACTTGAACTGACCCTTAAGAAACTTATTCCCCTGACTGAAAGCCGACCCAAGTTTCCTGTTTTATTTTAGAGCTAGCACAGATTTACAGAACATATGCTCTGTTTTATGAATCTGATTTATTAGGATACTATAACAGTTAGTAATTGTCAGAAACTAGCTATGACATTCCTAACATGGTTTTGAGTGATAGTTAGTGTATCTTTATGGTACCATTTGGTTATGCTGATACTTTCTAACTCAATATGCTTCCAGACAGGACAGATTAACTTGAAAAACTATGTTTATTGACACCATAGTGTAAAATCTAAAATGGAAAAAAATAAAAAAAAATCTTTCAGGGAAATACTAAAATGCTAATATTTTTTTTTTTTTTTGCGGTACTGGGGATTGAATCCAGGGGCGTTCTACCTCCGCGCTACACCCCCGGACCTATTTTTTTTTTTATACTTTATTTTGAAACCAGTTCTCATGAAGTTGCGGAGGGCCTCACTAAGTAGAGAGAAAGACAAAGAGAGAGAGAGAGAGAGAGAGAGAGACAGGGGGAGAGAGAGAGAGAGAGAGAGCGCTGAGGCTGGCTGCGAACCCGGATCCTCCGGTCTCCGCCTCCCAAAGTACTGGGATTACAAGCGTGTGCCACCACGCCCGGCTAAAATACTAATTTTTTAACAAATAGTATTACTGAAGTACAATTCTATATCTATTTAACTAAGATAAAAGCATACGAAGGATTTACGGATTCAATATATAAACCGAAATTTAAGATTACCTGACTCATCCTAAAAGAAGGTAAAATGGTATCTTGAGTTTTGGGAGTGGATGAGGTCTTTGGAATTAATATTTCAGGGGGAGAAGAAAGAAGAGTAAATGTTGAGGCCTGAGGTCCAGATTCTCCCGAAGCTTGTAAAAGGGATGTACATGATAGGTTTTCTGGATGAGTGCCATCAGATTTTTGTCTTATGAATGCTATCTCCCAAGCAGATTCCGACCTAAAATTAAGAAGAAATCGCTTTATAGATATGCAATAGATACAGTGCAACTGAATTTTAAGATAATGTTTCAAATATTATTAAAAATATTTCTTTAAGGGTATAAAGTACTTAAGACATCTGTGCTATTTTTAAAGAGACATGCTAAATGACTCATTCTATCTTATGGATAGAATCGTTACCTCAACTTGGCTCTGGTAATTATGCTTTTTGCTTCTTCAAATGACACACCAATCAGAGATTCCTTGTTTATCGAGACAAGTTGATCTCCTGGCTTCAAACGTCCATCCTAACAAAAACAATAACATTTATAAAGAAACTAGTTAAGTGATTTAAAAAAAATTAACTGATGCAGTTAAAGCAATAAAAAAGTTTTTGAGAAGAATGTCTTAAAGAAAAAATAAAAAGAAAAACCTTATAAGAAATATGTTTTGATCGAAGCCCGGTTTGGTAATATACCTGTGCAAAATTGCAGGAATCATGTATTCCATGAATAAATTAGCATGCTAAGGAATCCTGCCTATCTTAAGTGATAGGTCTGGACACCAGGAAAGGAGACCTATTTTTAAAAGCACAGCACTATGAAACTGATGAAACTCCGACTTTGTGATAAAGTAGGCCAAATATTCATGGGGTATTTCAGAATACAGGGTTCCTTAGCTTTCGTTTTTGAGCATTCTTGCTTGTTTCCTCCCACCAAGCTGTTCAAGCTAGATTTGTGGAATGGATGTGGAATATATTTATTAATATTTAGTCAAGGCTATTGATTCTATTCATATAACAGTTCATGATCCAACATCTTCTTTACTGTTCTTCCTGTGACAAGGCCTAGTTGGCTGTGCACATAGCATTAGCCATAGCCTGCTAATAATCACTAATGATAACTGGCTCTTTGTTAAGTCCTAGCTCTGCTCATAATTAGCCTAAGTGACCAAGAACTTATCAACTGCAAGATTCAGTGTGGTTGTTAGGCAAGTATCTCAGTCACTTGTTTTTTAAAATTTTTCCTCTTAATTCAAACTGAAGAGAATAAGCTTTCTTCTTTTTCAATTCCAAAGATACTTCTCTATGTATCATTAGTAAAAAGGCAGAGAAGCATTATTTCTACAATTATGGAAAAAGCTTATACGGGTAATATGGTTTGGATCTTGAGTGTCCTCCAAGGCCTGTGTATTAAAAGCTTGGTCTACAGCTTGGCGCTACTGGAAGGTGGTAGAAACTTTAAGAGGTGGGGTCTAATAAGCGGCCATGGGGTCACTGAAGGCATGCTCTCAAAAGAGACCGTGGGACCCTGGTCTCTTCCCCTCTCTTTTTTGCTTCCCAACCATGAAGTGAGTGGTTTTGCTGCACCATGTGTCCTGCTTTAAAGCCAAAGCAGACGGGCAACTGATCATGGACTGAAACCTCTAAAGTTAGGAACCCAAATAATCCGTTTCTCTTTATAACTTGATTATCTCAGGTATTTGTGAGAGCAAGAGAAAACTGACTGACATATATATATATGGCTAAAAATGTAGATTTTTTTCACCTTGATGGTACTGAGATAACTTCCATAAACTCAAGGAATCATCTTACTTTATAGTCTTATCCACTAAAAAATCTCCCTTGGATAATTCATCTTTGGTTTGAACTGTATTACTTATAAAAATGTTATTTAGGAAGAAAACTTCTTTAAAAACAATTGTTATTCTTGTTTTTCTAAAAACATATATGGTATTGTCTCTTCCATTGACTAATGAATACTTAGGAAAACTAAAATAACAAAATATTCATCAAAAGATTTGATAGGAACATATTTCAAATATTGTGACACCATAGTCTAAATACATAATGGCCCTATGATTCTTCTGAAATATAAACATTAAAAAACTTAAACCAAAAAAGCAATTTGATTTTGAAATATATATAAAATTTGCAAACCAATTTTGATTTTTCTAAAGTATGTGATTAAATATAATTTACAAGGTCAGACAACATACTACACAACAGCTATAATTACACATCATGTTTCCCTTACATTTGATAAATGTATGGAGAGAAATATACTATAATGATGCTAGAAAAGACAGTAATATGGAAAAAACATCTACCATATGGATCCTCTCTACGTGTTCAATGAAACAGAAGGGCTGATTTTCTATGATTGTATAAACCCAGTTCTATATTGCCTGGGCCCAAATATTATTAGAGTTTCAGTACATATGCATTTAAGTCAACTATGCCAAGACTATACTTAGACACTGATGTATTATCTGTCATTTAATACACTAAATTTTAGTTTAAGGATAGTCATTCACTGAAACCACACCACACAAAGAAAACAACCTCTTTTATAAAAGTTAAGGCTAATAAAATCTAGGGAAGAATGAAAGTTCTGAAGAGAGTCTATTTTTTAGGGTGGTGAGGGGATATGTGATCAGGGGAAAGCACACACAAAGCCTGAAGAACACTTAAATTTTCTTTTTTTTTTTTCGGTACCGGGGATTGAACGCAGGGGCGTTCTACCTCTGCGCTACACCCCTGGCCCTATTTTTTTTATGCTTTATTTTTGAAACTGGGTCTCACGAAGTTGCGGAGGGCCTCACTAGGGAAAGAGAGAGAGAAAGAAAGAGAAAGAGAGAGAGAGAGGAGAGAGAGAGAGAGAGAGAAAGATATCGCACACGTGCGCATGCGCGCTGAGGTTGGCCGCGAACCCGGATCCTCCGGTCTCCGCCTCCCAAAGTACTGGGATTACAAGCGTGCGCCACCATGCCCGGCTTAAATTTTCTAATTATGTCACAGGTGTTCATTTTTTATTTTTTCCTGTGGTACTGTCAAAATCAGGGGCATTCTACTTCCGAGATACAATCTCAGCCCTATTTTATTCTTTTTAATTTTGAGACAGGCTCAGTCACTAAGTTTTTGAGAGTCTTGCAACATTACTGAGTCTGGTCTTGAACCTGCAATCCTTCTGTCTCAGCCTCCCAAGTACTGGGACTATAGGAGTGTGGCCACCACACCTGGACACAAGTGTTCATTGTATTATACAAGTTCCATGTTCCATATCCTTTAGTATGTGTCAAACATTATATTGTAAAATATAGTTTCTCCATTTCCCAACATAAGAGGGAAGTTCATGCAGCTGAATTATCTTCTGGTTCTATATTCCAGAACTGGTATTGGAAGTAAGGGTCAAATAGAAAATCTTTTAATCTTTTTTAAAAAATAAATAAATGTCTATCATTATTAAATCCAGCTCTAAACCATTTGGAATCTGTAAATTAATTCCTTATTAGAATAATTTTAATAAAGACAATTTTAATTAAAATTTAATGACTATACTACTACTGACTTACATCTCAAACCCTGGTAACAATTTAGGGGAAAAAATGGGAGAAATAAAACTGTGTGACTTGATCAAAGCATTTAAAAGACACTGACAGGGAAAGAACGTTTCTTTTAGAACTGTGGTGGCGGAGAGTAAAAATTAGGTTATTTTGTTTTAATACAAATGTTCTCAGTATTAACCATTCCCTCCTTTTATTAAATTTCCTTGAAAAAAGGAAATTCTATAATGATGACTATTAATCAGATGGCAACTATCTTTCATTTAGGTAGAAGCCTTTAGAGGCAGTGGATTGAAGTAGGAAGAGCATGATAGACAATCAAAACCAAATTTGAATTTGAGCTCTGCAAATTACTGGCTGGATCTTCATAAACAATGAGACAGAGAAGGGGACAGAGGAGTTCACTATCTTGTGCACTATGAACTCAGAACTAAAGTCTAAAACTGGAGATCATGCCTGAATGCATGCCTCTTATAGGAATCACAGTTGTTCTCAGGGTTGTAGAGAAAAAGGCTAAGCAAACACAGGTGAGCAATAGGGTTGAGCTGACTTGCAACCTCCCATATTCTCCTCTCAGGCTGTACGGTGTTAGCAGTACAGAGGAAAGGCTTGCAGGAAGGCCATGTAACCTATTGTCCATTAAAGCACCCTAGTGCAGTAGTGATTTCCAGCAGAGAAGAAAAATACCTTCTGCCTGTGATTTCTGGTGTCTATATATTATTTTACTTTCTAAAGAGTATTTGCAGCAGTTATATATATATATATTTTTTCTCCTTGCCTCCTAGAATAATATCTTAGCGGTCATGTGAATTTCTGAACCTGTTTAAAAGTCAGAACCTGCAAATGAAAACGAAGCTATTTCTGGAACAGTCTGCCATTCTGAACCAGAGAATTCTGCCCCTGCTGTATTAATGTACATGTGAAAATACCTACTTCAGGGATAGGCTGAGGCCGCTTCCACACAGCCTAGATTCTGACTCAGCAGTTACTGGGCAACTACATGGCATGACAGGCAACATGCTCAGCACCTTCACACGCCAACCTTCAGAGTCTGAACTCTTTCTCACTGACATTCATGTAGATGCTGAAATAATGTATTTCTGACCACTTAAGCACTTCTGTTAAAAACTACAGGTGTTGTTCATTTTCATTTACCACTTTATTATATGGTTTTCTCAATAACACATTACCGTATTATCAGGAAGCATGTGTATAGGCTAATTCTGATTTAACTAACTTAATACCAAAAGAACGCTCCTCTGTAAGTCTTTGGATTCTTTCCCCATACGTTCACAAGCTGTAGACTGGAGGTATCCTTCTTTTAACTCCAGTCATTCATGTAAACGTAGGAAAATTGTTTAACCTCTATGAGATACCATCCATTTTCTTAGCTGTAATGTGGTTTAGGATAAAGATCTATAACGCAAGGTTACTGTAAGAATGAAATAACATGTAAATTATAGTACATTGTAGGTATTAAATAAGGTGAGGTGAATCAGAATCTCATTATCTGTTGTAGATCATTTTCACATGACAGCGAGTCTAATTATGTTACTCCTCAAATTTAAAACTTTTGATGGATGCCTATTGGTAGAACAATTTGAATCTGCTTAACTTTCCAAAGCTAGCATAGAAAACTAGCTACAACCTACTTTTTCTAGCCTCCTCATATACCTTCCACCTCAGCATAAGAATTTTTTCATTCTATTATCAGGAATGCTACCAATTCACCTTCCCAGTCCTGTATCTGAGGAACTCTCACTTAAATTTCACAGACAAATTAAAACACTTTCTGCTGCAAGTTTTCTCCTTTTCCCCAGATTTACCTGATTGTTTCTTTCTCTGCTCAAAAGCCGCTTTTATTTAACTGCATTATTGCACTTGCTTTGTACTATCCTTGTTTGCATTTTCTTGCATCAGAGGGTGTTAATTCAGCAATTCTCAAACCAGTAGCACTGATTCTTTCAGTTGGCGAGAACCAAGTCCTCACCAAGGTATATAACACATCAATAGGAAATTAATGAGGCCCAAGAAATAGCCGGAGGCAATGAAGGTGATGATGACAGAAATAATAATGGTAAATAAGAGAGCAGTGTTGCAGAGTGAGAGCGCGCCATCGTTGCTGCTACTCCTTAGCTCCCACCAGCTGGAGTGGTTTCCTCACACTTCGCCATCTGGAGGCCTGGCTCTGCTAGTTATCCAATAGCTTTGGTTCCAGTTCCAGGGATACGCTCAGCATATCCTGAATGTAGATTTCAGCTGAAAGTAAATATGCTCTACTTCAACCCTTTGTGAATAATGTCTAACCATTAGCCTTTATATGTATGTGACCTTTGTCTTTAGCTATAGGGCTTGACGACAAAGGCCTCGATTTATCAAATCTAAAATACTAGCTGAGCATGAGAAGGAGGAAAGGGGGAGGGAGAGGGGGTGGGAATTGGGGGAGGGTTAGTTGATCGATGTGTGCATGTATACTTCTACCACCCTGAAACCCATCAAGATGTAAGATTACAATGCACCAATAAAAATGATAAAAAATGATAAAATGCCACTAATTGTGAGAGACACTATTACTTTATGTACCACTGAGATAAAAAAAAAATGCTGCTAATTACACTAAGTCATTGATTGTGATACCTATCCCAATTCCAGAGATGTGAGAGGAAAAGAACACACACACACAAACACAGGTATATCACATACCTACATATTCATGTTTTATACAGATGTGTATACATAGCTTATGCGAGTATGTTTTAATATGTGTATTACAACCAAGTAAAATATGAAATGTAGTCTCAGGTTTGAAGAGAGCTTTCAATTTCGATCTGTTTTCTCCATATTATTAGCAACAAAAGAAATAAATATACAAAAGCACTTGAAAATGTCCCAGTGTTGCCCAGAATCTGGTACGCAGGTCCAGGGAGGAGAGCGGTACCTTGGTGCGGAGCCCAGATGGTGGCCGTGTAATAACGGTAAATAGGCTGTTCAGTAATCCTGAGAAATGTGACAGAATGACCAAGGGATCATTCATTTGTTAATATTAATTGAGCAATTGATATGTGTCATACATCACACTAAGGATAATATTGTGAATAACATCAGATACAATCCTTGCCCTTAAGAAACATGCTGTCTTGTGGTTCAACCAGAGTTGATAAAACAATCACAGACATCTATTCATCATTACAACTGAGCTAGGTGATAGGAAGGAAAGGAACAAGATCTAGATTAGTCAGGCACAAAGAGTGAAAAGTCGGATGTTCGCCCTAATATGTGGAAGCTAGATGGAAGGAGACTTAGAAGGGACTCCAGACAAAGAAGAACAAAACTTTAGATGAACAAAGAAGATGACCTAACTGAGGGAGTTGGGAGGGGGTGGAGGGAAACACACTAAAGTGCAGGATGTATATACACAAACTTATAAGACTCAATCACCGTGCAGAGCCCTAAAGGGAGTGAACGGGAGGGAATGGGGGGGATTTAAGGGAGGGCTGAAAGAGCAATGTGTGCATGTATGATTCTCCTACCCTGACACTTATCAAATGTATGATTACAATGCACCAATAAATGAATAAAAAAATAAACCAGTCACACTGGAAGAGAACAGGGACTAGGAGGTCGCCTTTGAATCGATATCTGGAACTAATAGAATGGGATAAGGGTGCTGTTCCCAGTCTAATGGGACAGCATATGAGATAAGGAAGAAATTGGCCCCTTTCAGGAACTGAGCGATCATGCCGGTTTGGAAGCATATAGATGGAGAGCTAGAGGAGTAGAGTGCAGAAGTGTATTATAATTATTAACAAATATTTGAGAATAAAATTGTATCAATTTTATATTTATAGAGCAAATATGTATACAGCACTCCATCTTGAGGAAATATTCACAAATAAATGTAAGCACTGGAAAATTACTTATTCTCTTACACCTTTCTCTATTTGGGTTGTTTTTTTGTTGGACATGACAAGAACATTAATAACTCTATGCTGCTCTCTAGTGGTAAATAGAGAATATAGTCCACCTGAAAGTTTTGCTTTTTAATACTTTTCAATTGAATTCTAAGACAACCAACAAGAAAAGCGTGTATCATAGGGATAATTCCTTAGTCTGCTATCACTGTCAGCAGATAAAAAGCCACTCAGAACAACTGATGCCAGCCTTTTCCCCTAACTTCAAATGTTTTTCACGGAAATAAAAAAGCATAATTGATACTTGTCTTAAAAGCAAATTCGTATCACTTTTTAGGCACCTTGATCTATTATTGCCTTATATTAAGTGTAGTATAAGAAATACATTAGCTAGGGCTAATGGCACACGCTTGTAATCCCAGTACTTGGGAGGCTGAGACAGGAGGATCCTGGTTCGCGGCCAGCCTTAGCTACTTAGTGAGGCCCTCAGCAACTTAGTGAGACCCTATTTCAAAATAAAGAATAAAAAAAATAGGGTTAGGGGTATAGCCTGGAGGTAGAATGCCCCTGGGTTCAATTCCTAGTACTGGAAAAAAAAAAGAAATACATCAGCTATATTAAATACCCCATCCTTTCTACCCCCCTCAACTTTAAAACAAAAGTAATACTAGGTATCTCAATTCTTAGAACAAAAACATTTAATTTTGCTTGTTTGAATTTGCTCAAATTTAACATCTAAATATATTCTTATTTGGTTGGTAATTTAAATTGAACGGCAGCTGGGTATGATGGCCATGCCTGTAATCCCAGTACTTGGACAGTTCAAGGTCAGCCTCAGCAACAGTGAGACCCTATTTCAAAATTTAAAAAAAAATTTTTTTAAAAGGGCTGGGGTGTAGGTCAGTGGTAGAACACCTTTGGGTTTAATCCCTAGTACCACAAGATAAATAAATAAATCAATAAATCATTATATCTTAAACTTGTTATATCATAATTAGAACTTGGAATATACTTGGAAAGTATATTTAGAACATTTCTTATTTGAGCCAGGTATGGTGGCACACGCTTGTAATCCCAGTACTTGGGAGGCTGAGACTGGAGGATCCGGGTTCTTGGGTAGCCTCAGCTACTTAGTGAGGCCCTCCATAACTTAGTGAGACCCAGTTTCAAAATAAAGAAGAAGCCGGGTATGGTGGTGCATGCTTGTAATCCCAGTACTTAGGGAGGCAGAGACCGGAGGATCCGGGTTCATGGCCAGCCTCACACCTCTCTCTCTCTCTCTCTCTCTCTCTCTCTCTCCTTAGTGAGGCCCTCTGCAACTTTGTGAGACCCAGTTTCAAAATCAAGTATAAAAAATAGGGCCGGGGGTGTAGCACGGAGGTAGAACGCCCCTGGGTTCAATCCCCAGTACTGCAAAAAGAAAAAAAAAAGAAAATTTCTTATTTGAATAAGCCTGAAACAATTAAAATCATTATAACTACTTTGAAAGTTATAATGGAAAAAAAGTTGTATTCTGGAAAAAAAAATCCAGCTGAACAAATAAACTGCTTGCTGAGTAAGTGTTTATAGTGGAAGAGAAAGCAAGAGTAGGAATATTTATTTAACCCAAATGAAAAGAATAATAAGAAGATGAACAAACGTGATGAGAAGAGGATCCTTTCTTATGCTACATAG
This sequence comes from Glis glis, assembly GCA_004027185.1. Lineage (NCBI taxonomy): Eukaryota > Metazoa > Chordata > Mammalia > Rodentia > Gliridae > Glis > Glis glis. The sequence continues at coordinate 63,406 of PVJS01005042.1, forward strand.
TTTGATATTAGAGGAAGGGTTTATTAAATTATTTATATCCTATGTCTCTCCAAAAAGAACTGGAGGCGTTGTTAACAAATGACATATATAATCATATTAGTAAACAGAAATGGCAAGTGAAATCCAGACGAAATGACAATGCAAATATAGTAACCAGTTTGTTAACTAAGTTGCTGGAGTTCTGCTTCAAATTTAGGCCTGAGCTTCCAAGCAACCACAGCAAAGAGGAGCTCATGATATTACATATTTCCTAAACTGAAGGAAAGTAAAACTTCAAGAGTAAGACTTTCTAATTTGTTTTAAAAAAACCTACATTTTTGTCTTAATTCTAAACTAATCATGTGGGAAAACAATGAGTGATGTAATTAACATATTCAATTAGAATTAATTCACGTTCAGAAATGAGTAATTTTTGTTTGCTCTTTTTCCTTGTTTATTTTGTTTTACTTTGCATTTGGGAGAAGCTAAATGTAATTCAAGTCCAAGTGACCCAATCTAATTCAATCTCAGAGTGGTGGATAGATAACATGTCTTCAAATAGAATTTCCTCAACTCTATTCTCTACTTAGGATAAAAGTTGAACAGCAAATAACTAGTATATATATATATATATATATATATATATATATATCCCCTTTAGTCAGTCTTACTTGTCTGTTATTTTCATATACAAAGAACCTGTTCATCAGTGAGGGTAAAGGTCTATTTTTCACACTCTTTGTATCTTTTATTGAGGACATTAATTTAATACTAAAAATTTACTGATAAAATAGAAAAACAAACCTCACCACCATGGGGTGTTTTGTTTTTTAATGGGGGTATTTTTATTTTCATTTTTACCTTATAGCAGTCTCCTCCAGGAATGATTTCTTGAATATATACCAATGGACCTTCATTCCGGTTAATTCCTCCTAGAATATTCAGACCAAGGCCTGTTTCCTTGGTAACTGTAATCATCTGAAAGGCAGGATCCCTATGATAAAGTAAATTAGCACTCACAGGTTAGGCTACAGGTCTGCACCTATATTTTCTTTAAACTGCTTATTAAATCAAATTCTTACCTCTAGACAACCCAAAATACTTAATACCTACTAGCAACTACATTTTAAAAAATGTGATAGAAAAGCAATCAAAGAGATTTTCTTACCTGCATTTTTAATTCTGTTTTACAAAACATAAAAAACTTATAGCAATAATGCATATTTCATTGGAAAAGAACAAAGAAAAATACTTTAAAGATACTCTTTGAGTAAATTAGAGATTTATTAAAAGTGAAAGAGATTTTTTTTCAGCTGATTATTAGGCTACATTGAAAGACTCCAAAACTAAATATTTTAATGAATTAGATGAGTAACTTTAAAAGACATATTTGTGGAGACTTAAAGCAATATACATGTATAATGCAATTCAAGTTAACACTTATAAACCCTTAAGATTCTTACCCTCATTTTCCTAAAAGACCCAAAATTCTGATAGGTTAAGTTGGTGGGCAAGGTCACAAAACTAGCGAGCAGCAAGGTGAGCGAGCCCAATCCATCTTACTTCAGAGGCAAACTGTGATATGAGATCTGCTTTGTTGGTGTATTAAGTCATTGTTGAATACAGGACTTCCCACTAGATTTCAAACATATCAAATAACTGAGACCACCATTAAAAAAAGAGTTACTTTAGAGGCTCAGGGGTGGGCCTAGCACGTGTGAGGTCCTGGGTTTGACTCCCAGCACTGGAAAAAAAAAGTTATTTCATATCTTGCATATGATTATAGTTCTTAGAAAAAGTTTTTTACCCTCTGCCACAGAACTTCTGTGTATAGCTTTAAGAAAACTGTTGTATTCAAGTTACATAATAAAAAATAGAAGAGTAAAAGAGATTTTAAAATTTTACCAAATCTCCTGTTGTTGAATATTTTGTTCTCTATATAGCACATCATTTAGAGTTGCATTCTATTAAATTCATCTCTAGTGTTGGAAAGCCTATCTGGTTCCTAGGTAGGCAATTAGCTAGAAGAAAAGGAAGAAGGCAGAGAGGACTGGGTCCAAACCGTTACACAGACATGGATTCCAGCACCCCAACCACTTCTTTATGGGATATTAGTTTGCAAAGGCACAAAAGAATGAAGCCTAGAAATGGGAGAGATGGAGAGAAAGGGAACGAAGGTACCTCCCTAGTAAATCTCTCCAGGAACCTCTTAAACTTTCTAAATGTGAATTTCCTTTAATAGGGGCATGGTGGGCCCTCCACCCGGTGCCATGAAAGGGCCTGGTAGACTAGCAGAAGCCTGCTCTAGCAGGGCACCAGTCTCTCGGGGCCAGCCCGGGAGTGATACGGATGCTGATGGGGGCGGGGGCAGACGCCAATGGCCCGAAAAACCATACCTCGGACCGGGAGTCATGTCTGGCACAATCTCATTTATTAGAAAGCCAAATCCCTCTTTTATAGTAGAAGCTACACAGGAAACTCGCAAACAGTAGGGTGTGACCCAATGGCACGCGACGGGTCGGGTCACCACGCCCCCCTGTAACCTATCATAGGTAGAGGCACCTGTCGTCTGTGAGCAGGGAAGGAGGTAACTACCTATCATAGCCCTCCTGAGGCTAGGTGGGGCTATCTGCGGGACC